>JAHBCN010005915.1:0-52006 GCA_019359885.1 Listronotus oregonensis | reverse complement strand
TTCCTATTTTTTAGTGAAAAATATTTGCTGGTGTTAAAACTTTAAATAGGGTGTCAAAATAAAAAACAAAAAGTTTCTTTAAACAATAACGTTTTCCTGCACTAAGACAAGTCCAAGGATTAAGATATAAATTTTAAAGAATATATCTTTAAGTTATTATATTTTTTCCGATACTTTGTGGTAACTAAAAAATTTATACTTGGCGACAGATCATAAACCCTTTTGGACGATAATAATTTAAAAGCCAGCAAAGATACATTGTTTTAATTCCATTTCGGAATTTTAAACTCTTTATTCTTTTTCTTAACGACTTTATAAGTTTTCTGCTAAAGCTGTTGTGACATTAGGTATTACTTCTTAAAAACTATTTAAGTGTAATGTAGAGATTCTGTCCAGACACATTATAAAAACATATTTTTTTACATTAAAAAGTCCTTGTTGGTTACTTGCCAAATATTCTTATCCCTTTAAGATGGGGCGATGGGACTGCTCTAGTCCTGGTTCCGAGTATAGCACTGAGCGTGCACAGTTACTATTGACGCCTACGAACCAAAAAAAATACTGCTAAATAAATTAAATTTAAAAACACAAATTTTTTTAATTTTGTTATAAAAATTTATTTAATTTTGAGGGTTTAGGTTCAGAATATGACGTAATATCATAAATTACATTTAATATGTCTGGCATTTTTAAAAATAAAAAGATTGGTGGGTTAATTAATTTTAGGATTTCCTGAGATTTCCTTAATATTAAGCAAACGTAACCCAGTATTATTTAAATTAACTGATATGGAGGCCACCAATTATCTTTATTTGTTAAAATACAGTGTGCCCCACGAAAATGACGTTAATCTATATATCGTCAGCCTAATTCGCAAATCACATAACTCACATTAGGGTAAAGGTGCAGGAGAGGCAAAAAACAATATTATGAAATAGCATACATAATTTTTTTTTTAAATTAAGGTATACTTATACCGTTGTCATTTACTGGCACTTCAGGTTATACCAGAAGTAGGTGTCATCTTGCTTATTTTAAATGGAACACCCCATATATTGTAACATTTTTAGATTCTACACACGATTTCTGGAGGATTTCATGTATCATATTATATATCTATCTAAGTCTAAGCGTTTTCGATATATTTAAGTTTTTACGTCCAAAATGACGTTTGCAGGCACTAAAATGTTTATCAATTTTTGCTATAAGTAAGCCTTTATTATTTAATCTGAGTTAAACTTCTTGTTGAAAGAGACCCACTTTAACAGATATTTTACACTACTATTATCTTTTAAATACAGGGTAAAAAAAAAATGATTAAAAAACAAATTGGGAAAAGTGTCAAAAATAATTTTAATTTAAATAAAAACCCTCCCAATTTTATAATTTTTGTCTTATTAGACATTAAAAGCCCTAAGGGCCCGGTTTATGTAACGTTGTCCATTCTAAAATTTTTTGTTTTCGATAAAATTTCAATCTTATACAGAAAATATATACCGGGTGTTTCTCAAAAGGGGGTTCCCCCTATTACTTTTTTATTTTTTAAGGTGGGAAAATGAAATTTGGCTAATCAATATGTGACCTAAAAATGCATTAAATGACGTGTTCAATTGTTTCTGACGATTTCCGGTTACCTATTCGATAGAAAATGACATCCTAAATACTTCGCCACTTCATATGTCAACTTTTGACATTTTCATTAAAAAATATTTAATTTTTTTTGAATTTAATCTAGAGTGCCATGACGTCGTTAAAAAACCAATTTTGAGTTAAGGAGGCGTAAAAATAGTTTTTAAATTTTCCGACGTATTTTTGTCTTTTCCAAAAAGGTAGAAAAATTTCAAAATTTTATTTCTAGACATAACTCTTTTTTTTCAAAGGGAACGATGGTGGCTCGTTGGCTATTCGAAAAGTGCATTTTTTGTGAATAATTTGATCCCCTACATTGATTTTTGGGAGTTAAATCAACACTAAAAGCTAAAAATAAGCATATTAGTTGTTGCTTATGAGAAAAATTTTTTAATTTTTATTTATTATTATGATTTATTTTATTTATAGTTATTTAAATTAAAATCCTTATTAATAATACAATAATTTTAAATAACTAATTTGCTTTTTAATTTTTAAAACTATACGGGTGCCCAATTTTTGCAAAGTTGCGCATTTCGGCCTAACAATATGCCGTTTAGAAGTTTTTACTGATAAACCGGGGAAAACCGAATTTCATTTGTTTTTTTTTTTATTATTAAGAGATATGGAAAAAAAACTTTTTTTGCCACTTTTTAAGTTTCACAGGTTGAGAGATTTCCGTACGACGTTTCGTTTTTGAAAAAACCATCATCAACTTTATTTTAAAATAAGGCACTCAATTGTTTATTGCATTTTTAGCAGTTAAATTTAGCAATGGATTTTGGCAGTTTAGAATGTTTAACAAAACGTCAGTATTGTTATTCAATATTTAAGTGGCAACCTGTCAAAATCTGACATTTTGTTAAACATTCAAAACCCGTTGTCAATTTAAAAGAAAAATTAAAAAGGGTAACACCGTTTAGTGTTTAACAAAATGTCAAAACAGGTTGCTTCTAAAATCATTGAATAACAATGACAATGACGTTTTGTTAAACATTCAAAACCCAAGTCCATTGCTAAATTTAACAACGCATCATCACCCCCCGTTTGTTTTTCTGTTAAATAAACATATATTCCAAAAGAGACAATGAGTTATACAAGGAACGAAATCATTTCTTATAGGGCGTTCCATATTTGTTAATAAATATTAAGTGTTATACATTTTTTAATTGGGATAATAAGGAGTTCAAAAAGTAACTATAAAATTAAGTCCGTATTTAAAAAAATTAAGTTGATGCTGGTTTAACGAAAACAAAGTCGTGGGGAAAAAAACTTTCAACGCTGTTTCGTAGAGTTTTTGGGGCCATGAGAAAGTGCCCCTTTGTTTTCCATTCTCAAATAATGTCAGAAAAATAAAAACGAAATCGGAAAATTTTCAGTTTTTTCCGGTTATCCCCGGGAAAGTACTTGAATTTTGAAACTTTCTAA
The DNA here is from genome assembly GCA_019359885.1 of Listronotus oregonensis. NCBI lineage: Eukaryota > Metazoa > Arthropoda > Insecta > Coleoptera > Curculionidae > Listronotus > Listronotus oregonensis. Next base: position 48,949 of record JAHBCN010005915.1, on the reverse strand, counting down.
AGTGATGGTTAGTTACGCAAATACACAACTTTGCCACTTTTTAAACCCGACTTTGTATCTCTTACGGTTTCCGAGATCCCTCACCCGAAAAAGGGCACCCTGTATAACGTTTTTGTTGATTTCCAAGCCTACCTGACAAAATTGCCGAAATGCATTTGATTTTTATTCGAATGCCACGGCCCGGATTTTTTAATAATTTTATAAGCAAAAACTACTATGCCTATTTTTTTGTTTTTTTAGAGTTGATTTAACTTACAGTATAAAGGGTGGGGTATAAATTTTAAAAAAATATTTCTTTTAAATATGCCAACGAGATACTATCGTTCCGTTTAAAAAATTTAGTTATGTCTAAAATAAAATTTTGGAATCTTTTTCCCTTTTTCTGAAAAGACATAAAATAGGGTCAATAATTAAAACCCTTTTTGTTTTTTTGTTTTTAAACAATTAAATATTTTTAAAGGGAAAATGTTAAAAGTTGACTATGGGGTGTCAATATATTTTGGATTCATTTTTACCAATAGGTAAAAAAAACAAGGTGTTCCATTGAAAATTCAAAAAGGTTTTTTTAAAATTATAGAGTTAATTATGTTTTCATACAAACATACACGTTTTAAACCATTTTTAAATTAAAAATATTTTAAATATTATTTAAAATTTAAAAAAAATTTCGTTTTTTTTTTCATTTATTAACTTTGCAATTTTTAGTAAAATTTTTTTTTCTTCAGAACCCTTATATTTGGGATTTAACACAATTTATTTATTTTTAAATTAATTTCAGTTGTTGCAAAATTTCTGTAAAATCTTTACAGAAACATATTTTGAAATTTGTGCTTTTTTTATTAAATATGCTAAAAAACTTAGGATTGGTGATATATAATTTATATTAAAAAATTTAAATTTATTTAATGGTATTATATATATATATATATATATATATATATATATATATATATATATATATATATATATATATATATATATATATAATATTTGAAAAATCTTTCAAATTCCACCCAAGGGGTTTTAAATAAAATTTTAAAATTATTATACAATCGCTACATTTTTGCAATGTTTTTTAGTTTGGTTTTATTAGTATGCTTTATTTTGTTTTTTAAATATTTTTTGTTTTACCCAATTTTTTTTTTAAAATTTTTTCTATTTTAAACCCGAGTTCTTAATATTATTAACCTTAAAAACCAAATTTTTAAAAATAAAGTTTATCGCCATAAAAGAAATAAAATTAAAAAAATTGGGAAGTTACTTTTATAGCTTGCAATAAGAAACATAAAGTTTTTTTAAATTGCCAAAAAAAATTTTTTAAATTGGATTAGTCGAGCACAAATAAAGAATCAAGCTGAAGGACATTTCCAGTATTTGTTATAACAATTGGAATTATGTGAATACTTTAATTTTAATTTAATAAATAAAATCTTTGGACTTTATTTTTTTTTAAAAAAAGATTTTTAATGCTTTAATTGGTAAGATAAGGTAAAATTTTCCCAACAGCTATAAAAAAGTAACCCCCAAACATGTCATCGACCTCTGGAAATAAAGAAAGGCCAATAAAAAAATCAAACAAAAAACTTTTCCAGAGAACAGTTAGTTAAGGAAAACAAAAAATTATGGTCTACAAACTTGCTCCTTAAGGTAGAATACCTTTTCTTCATTAACATTTTTATATAAAATTGTTTTCCTTCTCTTTCTTTTTCCCTTTGGGTGTCGTTTTTTTACTCCCGCAGGCAGCGCAGCCTCTTGGGTTTTTTGGTGCCTAATCTCCCATTATATTTTATAAAAACCCCCCATTAGTTTTCGTTCCTTTTAGAAGTCTATATAACCCCGAGACTGGTTGGTGGATATATTTTGTGGCTCATTTTCGTGTTCTAAATAATCCCGGTCTTTTGTGATTCAACGCTTCACATTCGCACAGTGTATGGTAGGCTCTTTCTTCCCCCAGTCGCACATTCTGCAACTTCCATTTTATGGGGCCTATTTTGTGTAGGTATCCCATTAGGTTATCGTCCCCCTGTTAGTAGCCCTACTGTTATGCGAAGTATTTTCCCACTTTGTCTGAGTATTTCCTTCCTTCGTTTTTTTGGATGAGCCCCCAGAAGCTTTTTCCCATGTCTTAGTCTACTGATAAAGTAAAGAATTGTTAAAACCAATTCTAAATTGTAACAAAAATTTCTCGCTCTTGTGAAGTTACAGTCGCTCAGTTTGCAAAGGCGCGCAAAAGCTATATTGCGATTATATTGTAAACTATAAACGCAGACTCCAAAAGTACAGCAAATATAAAAAAATAAAATTTTAAGTATATATAAAAATGTACTCTGAAAATAATTTAAATAAACAAACCAATTAGTTATAAGAGGGTCAGGACTGTTTTAAAAACATTACATTAATAAAAACAACATGTGACATATCGCAACTTCCAATATTAATATATTACACAATTTGTAAATGTAAGTAAAGACTGTTTGAAAACCTAAGCAAAAAATTTATATTAATACAACTTAGCTGGACCAAGAGAAAATACTTAAAAATTCATAGTTGCAATTGCAAGATAGAGTTCGGGTTTTGGCAGACCGGTACTTGGCTTTCCCATGTTGGAACGAGCCTTAGCAGATTGGGCAGAATTATAATGTACTTTTTACTAGATGCTGCAAAAAGTAAAGTCCTATAGTTCACCGGATCCATGATTTTCTAAGTAGTTTAGTGCCCCATATAGTAAAAGTCCTAATTAAGCGTTCCAAAGTATTTCAGTGCCCCATAGTATAATGTGCCTTAAGTGGCCCAGTGACAGTATACATTGCCCCTAGGGTTGAAAAACCCTAGAGGCAAATAAATGTACAACTTTTTTTCTTTTTTAAATATTGTGGGCCGTAACAGTAGCATTCTAACTATCCCATTCAATTTCTAAGCAAATATTTGGAATCATCCAGTATTGGTTTGTAACAATTATTTGGTGATAGCCAAAAAAAAGGTTTATATTTGCTGTATGTAGGAAAAACATTTTTTTATTACCTATTATGAGTAACTTAAATTTCCACTACAAATTATTACAACAATAAGGTACTTAATAAACTAAACTTACTATAAAAGTTACATTTACTACTTTATTTAATAATAATACAAATATCGTTTAATATTACTAAACATAAAAAGCTCAAAACCTTAAAAACATAAGTCATTACATTAATTTTAAATTAAAATAAAAGTTCAAGATAAAAAGCACTATTTATTTTTCCTATTGCAGTATCCACTGTGCAGTATGTTTTACAGGGATATAATTCAAACGACAAATTAAAAATCTCTCTGACATAATAATATTTTCCGGTGTAGACAAAGACATATTGTTTTAATTTCTTACAAGAATATTATCCACTCACCAATCCCATTATTTGTCTTATTTTTATTTCTTAGCGCAATTTGAAAATGTAATTTAAAATACCAGATTTACATCAGATTTAAGATTTTATAGTAGAAACATAATTTAAAAAATTTTTTATTTGTAATTTAAAGATTTTTTTAAAAAAGATACAAAAACACATAATTTTAAACCTTTTTAAAAAACCCAATTTTTAAGGTCCTAGTAAAAATAAGAATATAATTTTTTTTAGTTTACTTAAACCAATAAATTATTTTCTACTGGTTTTGTTTTAGTGTTTTGATGTCTTATTTTCTTGTTATCCTTATTTTTTCAGAATTTTCCCCGATATAAGGTATAGTAAGGATCTTATTTCTTGTTGTTGATTTGTATGTATAACCTGTTTTTTTTTTTAGAGTTTGAAATTGTTCTTTGAACAAGTGTTTCGTAACCGTTCTGTCGCATCTTCCTTAATTTTTATCACTCTTTATTTAACAAAATGTCAGTGCTACATATTGTGTTGGTACGATTATAGAGTGTTTTTATTATACCTTCTTTTGTTGCGTCAGAATGATAAGACTTCAAATTCAAGTATTGTCCGGTGGGTGGTGGTTTTCTATATACTGATGTTTCCACTGGATTTCCGGATTGCCTTACTAATATATCAGCATATAGAAACCAACACACACCGGAGAATAATTGAAAACACTCTATAATCGTGCCAAAACAATAGCACTGACATTTTGTTAAATAAAGAAGTCTATAATATCAAGGAAGACCTGCGACAGAACGGTTACACCGAAACACTTGTTTAAAGAACAATTTCAAACTTTAAAAATAAAAAATAGGATATACATACAAATCAACAACAAGGAATAAAGATCCTTTCAGTACCATATATGCGGGGCACTTCTAAAAAAATAAGAAGAATAGCAAGAAAATACGACATCAAAACAGCATTCTCTTCTCCCAACACCCTTAGAAGTTTTATAACTAAAACAAATCCAAGTACTTTGAATGCGGAAAGAAGTTGTTTATCAAAAAACCCTGTAAGTGTGGTAATATATATATATATATATATATATAATATATATATATATATATATATATATATTATAGAGACCTTATGTAATTAAGGGAAAATGATGCGAGACTGATGTAGGACTGGGAAATGCTTTTCTAAAAATTTATAAATTAATTGGTGAAAAACAATTTAAAACCCCGAAAAAAAGAAAGTTTAAAGAAGCCGCTTAAATTAAAAATTTAAACCCATGTTTATAGTAAACCGTTTGATACCACACCTTTTGCTCACAACAGGAAAGGCTTTCAGTAGAATAAAAATGGGCAGTTTTCAGCTACGCCCGGTTGGATTATAGGGGGGAGTCAGGGGTTTTAGTATTCACCCCTTTAAAAAAGATCAGATATACTACCCCCAAAGAAAAAATTAAATAAAGACAATGGATGTCCGAGAAAAAGTTTTTAGGAATAAATGTACTATTAACCGAAATCAAACCGTAAGTAAGTACCAATTTACAATAATAAGTCAAACAAAAATATCACTAAGGATGCTGAAAATGTTGCAATACATTTTCCCATAGATTCGCTTACTTGTATTATAGGTACTCCGGCCTTTAATATATTAATAATATTAATGTCTGGCCTATCTATTGGTATAGTAGGCCTAGTTCTGTACTGAAGAGTGCTGCCCCCTGGCGGGCATTTATGTTAGTTAGTTAGTTGGTTTTTAAGCATGGCGGCCGGGAATAATTATTAACCTGTTGTTCTGTAGTTATTTGGCCTAATAAAGATGTTACTTAAAACCCATGGACTTTTATTGTGAGTACACAATAATACATGGTGTCAGGTCAACTCGATTAGTGTGGTTTTCGCGGAAGTTTGCAGTTTAAAAAGCAACCGGCCGGCTTACGGCAAAAACACCACGTGGAAAATGGCGGAATTGATGTTTAGACCACCGGAAGCGTTGAATTTGGAAGGAAATGTGTCCGAAAATTGGCGACTTTTCAAGCAAAAGTTTGAGAATTTCATGGTAGCGACTGATCTGAGTGACAAGGAGGACAAGAAAAAGTTGGCGGTATTTCAAAATCTTTTGGGTGATGAGGCCCTGGAGTTATTTAATAGTTTTGATGATGCTAAAAAGGCTACTTTGGAGTTGGTGCTGGCTGAATTTGAAAATTACTGTGCGCCAAAGCAAAACATAATTTTTGAGAGGTTCCTTTTTAACAGTATTGTGCAGAAGGAAGGGCAGAGCTTTGATTCTTTTCTAACTGAGCTAAGAAAGGGCATTAAAAACACCAAGTACAAAGACCCAGAGGACATGATCCGGGACAGAATTGTGATTGGTTCTTTAAGCAAGGAGGTCCAGGAGAAACTTTTACGTGAGTCTAATCTTACTCTGAATAAGGCTATAAGCTTTTGTAGGGCTGTGGAGGCAAGCCGATCACAATCAAAGATTTTGGATGGGTCAGAGCAGAGTATGGCATCAGTCCATAGTATTAACAAGAAGAGATTTGATGTTAAGAAGTCTGAGGCTCCAATGATGGACAAGAAAAAGTGCATGTATTGTGGTTCGAGGCATGTAAAGGGCAGGTGTCCAGCCTTTGGCAAAACTTGCAAGAAGTGCTTGCGGAAAAACCATTTTGCAGTTGTATGTCAGAGTCAAGGAGGCAACAGTGAGCCTGGAAAAAAGGAAAGAGTGCATGAATTAACCCAAGATAGTGATGGAGAGGATGAAAAGTTTTTTGTGAGTTCAATCGAAAAGCAAGTTGGTGTGTTGAATACAGGTGAGTCACAAAATACAAAAATGTGGCTTAAAAATATTGAAGTCGAAGGTACCAGCATAAATTTCAAGCTCGATACAGGTGCTGAAGTCAGTGTCCTTCCACTTCAATGTTTAAATAAAAATTTACATGGTAGTATTAAGAAAAGTAATGTTACTCTTGTAGCGTATGGCAATAATAATTTTAGGATAAAACCAGTAGGCGAGATTACACTGAAATGCAGAGTGAGGGAAAAGCAGGCAATAATTTCTTTTGTAGTAGTTGACAAAGAAGGTCAGATGCCTCTTTTGGGTTTAAGTGGGTGCATTGACCTTGATTTGATTAGACGGGTTGACTCGGTAAAGGAAAAAATTACTTTAAGTAAATCTGATGTGCTCAAAAACTATGATATGGTTTTTGAAGGGCTGGGAGAGTTTCCTAGGGCACATAAAATTATGTTAAAGCCAGAAGCTGTCCCTCATGTGCAACCCATTCGGCGCATCCCTCAAGCCCTGCATTCCAGGGTAAAACTCAAACTTGAGCAGTTGGAAGAAGAAGGGATTATTGTTAAGGTTGATAAGCCGACAGAGTGGCTTAATCCACTTGTGATTGTGGAAAAGAAAAATGGTGATTTAAGGCTCTGTTTGGATCCCAAATATCTAAATGAGGCAATAAACAGAGAGCACTTTCTTATTCCAACTGTAGAAGAAATAGCATGTAAGCTGTCCAATAAGTCATGTTTTACTGTATTGGACATGAAGGATGGGTACTTTCAGGTCAAAATTACCCCTGAAAGTTCAGACCTCTGTAGTTTTGGAACACCCTTCGGTAGGTATCAGTTTCTTCGGTTACCCTTCGGTATCAAGTCCGCTCCTGAGGTATTCCAAAAATTTAACTATGAAATTTTTGGAGATATTGAGGGAGTGGGGATATATTTTGATGACGTTATAGTCACGGGGAGTAGTGAGGAGGAGCATGACGCAAATTTGAAATTGGTTCTTGATAGGGCTAAAAAGTTTAACATTAAATTTAATAAACAAAAAATTCAATTTAAGTCAAAGGAAGTAAAGTTTATGGGGCAGATCTTTTCTGAAAGGGGAATAGAACCTTGTGAATCTTATATTAAGGCAATAGTTGATATGCCCAAGCCAGAGCAAAAAAATGACATTTTAAGGCTGCTGGGCATGGCGAAATATTTGGCTAAATTTATTCCTAACTTGTCAAAAATCTCAGCCCCTTTAAGGCATTTGACAAGGATTGACGTGGAATGGGCTTGGGGTGAGGAACATGATAATGCCATTAAACAGTTAAAACACTTGCTAGTCAATGCTCCTGTTCTTGCGTTCTTTGATCCCTCTAAAAAAATTGAAATTGAAACTGATGCGTCCAAGGATGGACTTGGAGCATGCTTATTACAAGACGGGCATCCCATAGCTTTTTCCTCCAGAAGCTTGACTAAATCTGAGGTCAAATATGCTCAGATCGAAAAAGAAATGTTGGCAATCGATTTTGCATGTCGAAAATTTCACTATTTTATCTATGGTGTACAAAATGTTCTCATTTATAGTGACCATAAGCCTCTTATGTCAATTTTTAAGAAAGATTTATATGTTGTTACACCTAGATTACAACGTTTACGTTTGAGATTGCTAAAATATGACCTCAATGTGACATACAAACCTGGAAAGTATTTGTACATAGCAGATACACTTTCCAGAGCTTTCTTATCAACTCCTGATGTCGATGACCCTGAATTAGAATGTTCTATTCACTCTCTTATCAATTACTTACCTGTGTCAGATCAGCTAAAATCACTTTTAAAAGATGCAACTAATAAAGACCCAGACCTAATGTCAGTTATAAACTTTTTGTCTAATGGTTGGCCAGAAAAAAGTAAAATTTTGCGCGCAGTGCTTCCATTCTATAAAATAAGGCAAGAGCTCCTTGTTTGTGACAATCTTTTGTTTTTTAATAATAAATTAGTCGTGCCTCAGAGTTGTCGTAACCTTATGCTACAAAAACTTCATGAGGGTCATATTGGAATGGATAAGACCAAATTACGAGCAAGGCAAATTTTTTATTGGCCCCTAATGGGTCAAGATATTGAGATGTTTACAAAAAAATGTAAGATTTGTGAGAAGTTTGCAAGAAAAAATGTTAAAGAGCCACTCAAACCTTATAACATTCCAGACAGGCCATGGGAGAGAGTTGCTGCTGATATTTTTTCTTTTGCGAACTCTAGTTATCTAGTAGTCTATGACTCCTACTCGAATTGGTTAGAGCTTGTCTCAATTAAGAATAAATCTTCAACTGAGGTCATAAAAAAATTAAAATCAATTTTTGCAAAGTTTGGATGTCCAGACTTTTTAGTTTGTGACAATATTCCTTTTAACAGTCTTTCAATGCAGGAATTTGCTAAAAATTGGAATTTTAAAATTGTGCCAAGAAGCCCAAATTTTCCCCAGTCTAATGGCTTAGCCGAAAAAGGCGTAGATATAAGTAAAAAAATTGTAAAAAAAGCCGTTGAAGAGGGAAAAGATATATTCGAGGCTTTGCTACAATATCGTAATACACCTTTAAAATTTATTAATTATTCTCCATCTCAGTTACTCATGAGTCGCATATGCAGAACTAAATTACCTGTTTCAGCTGATTTATTAAAGCCCAAAGTCTGTGAAAATGTTCAGGAAAGACTAAAGTTTAGAACTGAGAAAAATGAGCATTATTTTAATAAATCTGCTAAACCTTTGGCTGAAATTAATTCAGGCCAAAATGTCACGGTTTTCAATCATGTGAAAAAGCATTGGGAGCCTGGTCAGGTAATCAGTAAGCATGACAGTCCACGTTCATACAATGTTCAGGTACAAAGCGGTGACATTGTTAGGAGAAACCGCTTAGATTTAAGAGAATCTCAGAATAATTTTAATGTTCAAAAAGATTACTATGATTCTAATGTTAATGTGCCAAATCCAGTGTTAGAGACTGTTAAGCCTAACGGTAGTGTTTTCCCAAGTGTGGTATGTAGGCAAAGTGTTGGTGAAAGTGTTATTTCTAAGAACCCTAGCACTAAGTCGAGTTTAGAATCCGTCTCCCAAAAGACAACACGATCTGGTAGAGTTGTTCGGCCTGTTCAAAGATTAGATTTATAATATTAAAAGGGGAAGGATGTATTATAGGTACTCCGGCCTTTAATATATTAATAATATTAATGTCTGGCCTATCTATTGGTATAGTAGGCCTAGTTCTGTACTGAAGAGTGCTGCCCCCTGGCGGGCATTTATGTTAGTTAGTTAGTTGGTTTTTAAGCATGGCGGCCGGGAATAATTATTAACCTGTTGTTCTGTAGTTATTTGGCCTAATAAAGATGTTACTTTAAAACCCAGGACTTTTATTGTGGTACACAATAATAACTTTTTTTTCTACGACTGCTAAGTGTCAAAAAACGCACGGCAAACAGGATCTGAAAATGACTAATTTCACATGATGTATGATACTACTGTGGTTTGGCCAAAATGATGGATAAACAGCACGAATGTCACAAAAATTTTGATTCAAATTTTTGTGACTTGACGTGATTTTCGGTTGCCAAATTACACTTATTTTAATTTCAACCTGTCAAAGTAATTTTCCCTTTTGCTTTAAAAAGGGAGATGATAGATTTGAATGTAACCCCAGAAATAAAAGAAAAAGCTACAAGCGTCTCGCTAAATTTTTTGCCGGAAACTTCAAGATACAGGTACGAGACCACATACCAAAAATTTCAGGGGTGGAAAGCAAAAACAATGTTAAGCCCTCTTCAAAAAATGTACTGCTAGTATATTTTGAAGAACTATCGAGGAAATATAAAGCATCCACGTTGTGGTCGATTTTTTCCATGCTAAAAGCTACCTTTAAAAAAAAAGAAAATTTATTAATTTTTCCCGATTATATGAAACTACAGTCGTTCCTAAAACGAAAATCAGAAAAAAAATACTCAAAGTCCAGAATTCTAACGGAGGAGGATTTTTCAAAATTTTTGAATACAGCACCGGATCAGCAATATCTGCTAATAAAAGTACGTACTGAAAGAAAACCTTACAGTACAAAAATGTTAATCTGTAAACTTCATAAAAGTTTTTAATTAACACATTTTTTTTTTGGGCTGCATTTCCCTATTGGTCTGGCAGGAGCTTGTAGACGTGACGAATTACATAAATTTTTTCAGTCAATAACATGGAAAATTTAAACCATGTTGATCAAATTAACAAGGACAAAAATAATATGCCCCGATCATTTACTTAACTGAAAACTTCTAGTGATGAGGAGACTGGGGAAAGCCAGGTGGTCCGGGCTTGCAGCAAGACCAAGACCGCCTTCTCGCTTGCAAGACCAAGACCAAGACCGGGGGATGCAAACCAAGACCAAGACCAAGACCGAGGAGTGCAAAACTGCAAGACCAAGATTGACCTGCAAGACTCTTGCATTTTTTGTCACTTTTTTTTTTTTAAATTTTAAATATATAATTTTCATATTCAATATACAAAAGATATTTCTTACAGACCTGACAAAAATGTGTCGAGAACTGCGTAAAAAGGCGATTATTTTATGAGTAACAGGTTTTTTTAATAAAATAATAATTAAATCAATCACTTTGTTTTTTATAAAATTCTCTAACAACGAAATATAGATTCCCGTAACATGTTTCAAAAAAAAATGAGATTGTAACTCAATGGTCCGAAAAAGCTCGGGGTATCTCCAAAAACCGTTTAGACAGAGAAAACTAGGCGTACAAAAATTAGAAGCTGAAAATTACTTACCTATTACTAATGTTTTTTTAAATTAGCTATCTAGTGATGCCACTTACAGGGTGGATCAAAAATTTCAAAATCCAGAAATACATTATTTTTGTGCCAAAACTGTGTGGCATCATTAGATTGCTCCTTTAAATTTAAAATATAAATGTAAAAGTGATGGTTTAATAAAAAAATATATTTGTCATGTCATATTGGGAAAACTTTTTTTACAATGGGTTTTTAAAATTTTACTTCCGGTTTAGACGGAAAAAGTCAAAACAATGCCAAAAGTATAATGATGACGTCATTTTTGTCAAACCCGGAAAAAGATAAAAATAAACTACGTCGACATTGTACCTATTTGACAGTTCAAGAATTTCCAGCATAATATACAAGGGGAAAGGGTTTTTTTAGATTTTTTTGCCATAATTTTTCTATTTTAGGGGTTTAAAAACTAAAAAAAAAGAAGTTTTCTTAAGTGGTAGTAGATTTTTCGGAAAATTTTTTAAATAGAAAATAATTTTACATTTTACGCCCTTTTTCATAATTTTTGTATATTAGTATTTTACCATTATAAACGGTTTCGGAGATATCGAGCTTTGTTGCACTATCGAGCCACCTTGTATATGCAGAATGTTTATGAAGTATTTGTACAAACTTTGTATGGCAAATGTTTGACTAATTTAAACATAAAAAATTTATTTGAACCAAAAAGCTTCCTAAATAACTTTTTTAAAAACAGAAAAACCCAAAGTTTACATATCAGAATCATTTTCATGGAAAATTTCCCCATCTGGTTGATACTGAAAATTTTTTTTTTCCCCAGAGTACTAGTGTTGTATTTGCTTTTTAAATTTTTTATGCTTCTTCAAAGAAAATTTAAAAAATTTCCCCTCACTAAAATGAAGGGAAAAAATAACAAACCCCTACATTTAAATATCCTTTTTAATCAAAAAATTTGTGTACATGTAAGGTTAAATGGGAAAAAATTTTAAAAAGAAAAAGTTTTTCCCTCTTTATTTTTTTTTAAGTATTAAAAAATATATATTTTATTTGAGATTGCTTAGTTTAAAATTTAAAACTAAAAAAGAAAAACCAGCAAGACCAAGCCAAAACCCCACTTAAGACAAAAAAGACTAAGACTAGCCCTGTCTTGGTCTAGGTCTTGCTTTACTCATCACTAAAAACTTCTACAATATATGTAAAAGGTATATCAATCTCAGACCCACTAATATATCCGAAATCAGATTTTTCTTAAATTATCAAAATGGAAAATGCACTAGGCAAGTTGTAGGCAATAATAAGTTAGAAGAGCCAGAAATTTTTTGAAACTGCCTAATCCGAACGAATATACAAGCCATTATTTAGCTCACCGGCAATACTTGTTAATCCCGGTGAGGATTTTACTTTACACTTAAACTCCATGGGGATGGCGTTCTAGTGGGAGTGGCAGAAGGATACGTAGACGATTCAATTGCAAATAAACTAAAAATTGCAAACAAAAAATTGGAGAAACTGTAAGCCAAACTGACGTCCTTATCACAACATGAAATACAAAAATCAGAAACCCCCCCTTGGGAGGCATAGGTTCCTTCCATGTTCACGAAACATACCAGAAAAATAACATAAGGGGAATTCGTTTTGACTAACAAATTTCCATTACTTAAATAAAAAGCTATGTAACTTTATATTTTGTTTTAATTAATGTAAAGATAATTTGTTATTTAAATAAAAATTTATAACACTTTATTGTAACTTAAATTAAATTTTTTAATGTTTTTAATTGGTTAACTAGCCTAATTATGAATTGTAATTTTTTGCTAAAGTTAACATGTTGCAATTTTCGAAATTTTTCAACAACGCCTCTTCGGCTTATAAAAAACAAACCCACATAAGCCTTTTAAGTTTCCCGATACTATTTGGAAAATTTTAATTTTCTTGGATTTTAAGTAGCTTAATATTTTTCCATAACAAGAACACACTACAAAATGTCTGTTTAGATTTTCCCCGAGCTATTATTTTAAATTTATAGGAAGTACTGAATTTTAAATAATATTTTGTGGTGTAATAGGGTCAACCTATATTCTTTGAAATTTTTTTATTTGTAATGGAATACATACTAAACCTATAATATCTTGACGGAGGCTACTACCCTTAAAACCCCTTAATTTAAAAACATGTTTTTTTAAGAAAAAAGTAGTTTTTTTACTACAACCATGAACAGTGTAGTTTTTTAAACTTTTTGTTCGTTTTATAATAATAATAAGGTATCCTCTTCCATAAATTTTAGTAACATGATATTTACCGTAAGACATTACTTATATTACTTAACTTATTTTTTAAAAAGATTGTTCAAATTAAATTTACAAGAACAAACATATTATTTAAAAATAATCTATTTTGTGATATTTGTTAGATACACATATGCCTATGTCTTTTGTAGAGTTACCTTTTTAAAATTTAGTAATATGGTTTGCTCAAAGTAGGGTTTTAACATTATTATGCTTTCTATTCAACCGCCAATTTAAAATTACTACAATTTAAGTAAATATATTTTTTATTACATTTTATATTGTCATATGAAAAGATTGTTAAATAATAATATTATGAGTGTGAACCATAATTTTACTCACGAATTCTAGAAGGCTGTGGCAGCAACTAAACTGTCAAAACAATAATTCATGCAAAAGGTTGTTTTAAAATGGGTTATATTTTTACAATGGGAAATATTTTTTATAAATTTTTCAGAAAGCCAAGAAAAAGATAAAAAAAAACCCAGTAACTTTCCACTTTTAAAATATTTAGTAAAGAACACTGGTATAGATCTATTGGAAAATAACCTGTTTAAAAGATACAAAAACTCTTGTTTTTATGCAACCATCGTTAAACCGCGTGAGGAATACAAACAGAAATAAAAAAGTATCCAAGTACTATTTGTACGTTCTTAAACACTTAAAAATTTTATGGTCGACAAGGGAAATTCCGAGTCCCATCTATTTGCCTATGAAACGGGAAGATGTGTTCCAAAATACCATGAAATACCAAATGTTTTTTTAAAAACCCAAAAAAATATGTCTGTTGTTTTTTAATTATTTTTTAATTTATTTAATAAAATTTTTTGTTTAGAAAACGATGCAAAAGTGTGCTTTTTTTAAAAAATTCATAAACAATTCGTTAATGTCAACCTCGGTGTCAACCAACAAAATATGAAAACTTTTCACACGGGGGGGAAAAATTTTTTTACACAGTCCTGTTAAAAGTTAAAAGATTAAAAATAATAAAAATCGCATATTAATCCTTATTTTCGACAGTTGTAGAAAATATAGTGTGCAACACGTTTGGCGACTTTTTTGCACACTTGTATATTTGGGAGACCGCCTACGGGTCGTGCCCAAAAATCATACTCGTGGGGGAAAGATAATTTTTCAAAACTTGTTGCACAATATACTATTTATATTTTTGACTTATATTGACAATACGCTTTTAAGGATACACTCGCCTTTTTGTACAGTCTCGTGCAACTGTAAGTATAATTATATAAAGCGTATTCATTAAGTAACAAATAGGTTTTTAATTTATTCTGAGCTAGCCTACCCCTTTTTGTGACTTCAAATTTTAGTATAGCTGGGGTTGTGTTTTGGTTATAGACATTGGGAAACCAACTGCGGCTGTGCTCATTTGTCGGTATAACAGTATAAAAACAAAACAATTTTTAATATATTTGTTGCCCAATAAAAAATTAGTATGTACAAATAATACAATAAAACCAATATTAAATAGCAAAACCACTCTTAATTGTACTAAGAAAAAAAAGGTACAACAATGTTCAGAATGTCCGGATTTCGTTGTAATTGTGGGGTATCTTATATATCATTAGAGATAGAGACTTGTGGTTTTGGCGAAGTAATGCTGCTTTTTGATGAAGCGAAGGATGAACATTTTTATTTATGGGGGCCTTGGTTTTTTACATGCAGGTCGAAACTAATATTTTTGGACCCCTTCCTATTTTAGTTATCTTGCAACTTATAACAAGAGTTAAACCTGATATTAGTAGGCATTTTTACGTGGGGTACTTAGATTTTGTTTTAATATTTTTTAATGTTTTATTTGTCAATTTATTCAATTTATATAAAAAAAGTCAGCAAATGCCAATTTCACAACAAGCGAAATATATTATATATAATAAGATGCGAGTTAAATAGTGATCAGGCATCAGACATATATCCAGAAAGGTTATTTTTTATTTGCCTGGTTTTTTATTCTATAATACTTCATTGGGTACCCCGGAAGAAGGGTGACATCGAAATATATTTCTTATAATTAAAACAATGCTCATAACATTTGGATCCTTTATAAAATCTCGCTCAAAGAATTATGACAAACTCAACAAGATGTAAAAAAATTAATGTTTTGGGAAGCATATGAAATACATCCATAAACTCCTGCAAAAATACTAAAGAACAAGTGGACGTGCCAAAAATCAAGGCCTAAAAAATTCTACGAAAACGTAAATTAAAGGCATACAAATTAAAATTACTTCGTAATTTGCATCCTGGGGATGCAGAGCAATGATTAAATTTTTGTTATTGGTACCTTTCAAAATTAAATATTTATAATAAAATTTTACAAAAAAAAAGATATGGTCGAACGAGGCTTTTATCAGCAGTTTTGAAAAAATAAAGAGACAAAATAGCAGATATTGGTTCAAAAAAAAATCAAAGAGTACAACCAGGTAGATTTGGTTTTAGAGTGACTGTATTATTTTAGAATTTAGAATTTAATTTTAGATTTAGTTTAACAGCGAATAGGTATTCAAATATTCTAAAAAATGCTTTAGCTGAATCATGCGATAATTTACCGTAAGCTCAGTTAAATCAGTTATATTGTCAGCAAGATTGTGCCCCAGCACATAATGCATAAATATTAAGAGCATATTTTTATAATAACTTTCCAGGTCATTGAATTGGCACCCACGGCCCTATAAAGTGGCTTAATAGGTTGGCAGATTCATTATTTCTGGATTTTTGCTTTTTGGGGTTATTTATTTTAAAAATAAAATACAATACGGTTTTTAAAAGACCTCCCCACTTAACTGTTGAATGAAGCAAGTTATTGAGGTCAGATAAAGTAAGATATAGTCTTCAACTGTTTTATAAATTATTTTTATGATGCACAATACTACGTATAACAAAAAAAATCTTAATTAAGAAATAATGCTTTTTTTCAAGAATTTATTCACTGAATGCAAACTTTTCTGAATGAAAATATATTAAATTTCCTTTTCCAAGCAATAGTTTACAATTTTTTTTTTAATTATTGAAAAAAACATTGTTTAAGTAAATATTAGATACCTAAATTTAAAATAAAGTGCCTCCAAGAAGTAAGTAATAAATAAAATTTTAATATTTGACTTTTAAAATACGCCTTATAAGGCGTCACAAGAAGTTAGATCTCTACAAAATTAGTTAAGAAATTGACTACAATATTTTTAATAAAATGTAGTTTGTTGAAAGAATTTTTAAACCTTTAAATATCTTCATAAAAAACGATATGGTATGATAAAATTTTCTGCCAAATTTTGTTATAATGGATAATTTTTGCGCAATAATTTTGCCCTCTTTTTGTTTAAAAAATTTTCAAATTTTTTTTTAATGGAAAATCGGATTACTTAAAAGCACTCAGAAATCGTTTCAAGTTAGGATCAATCGCTAGGGGCAATAAGTAGTTAAACATTTTTTTTTAAAAGACAATAATCCATCATGGGTAAAAAATTGATAGTTTATGAATGCGCCGTAAACGCCTGTCAATTTTATAACTCCTTTAATCTAGGCCACCAATTTACCCATTAACAATTTCGATATACTAAAGAAAGCGTCTTTTTATTATTTTTAAAGCAAATTTCAGTGAAAATTGTTATTGATAATTTGCAAAAAAGTTTTTTTTTTATTTTCATGATTTGAAGGAAAAAAAAAAAATAATCCCAGATTTTGCTTTTTAGAGGCTTGAGATCTCTAGTATATGTAAAAAAGAATTATATGTTCAGATTCCATATTATGAACCTTATTTAATTTGCAAAATTGTCTTTCAAACTTGTTAAACTTTTTTAAACAAAATTGAATAGCAAAATTATTGTAAAAAAACTATCGAACCAAATTTAAAGACTTTGAACATAATGTTTTATCATGGCATGATATTTTTTGGTCGAATATAGATGTTCTCGGAATAATCTCATTGGTCCAAAAAAAAAACTAATGCAAGAAACTACGCCTTTTGCATCCTGCGATATTCAATCAATTCTAGACAATTTCAGTGTCAAACTTTTCTCTTTGACAATATATTTATTTTTAGAAAGTTATAAGCTATAAAAGTAGATTTTTTTTCCATTTTTTTCTACTTTGATTATTTAACAAATGTTCCAGACATTTTTGAGAAAAAGCATAAAACGATTTTTTAAAATACATGTTTTTAAACGATTTCCCGCAAAATCATGCTTGCCACTTCGCATATCTATAGGCATCTCATAATATAGAGAGGTCAGTAAAAACAAAACAAAATTGTTTGCAGAACTTGGTCTAATTAAAGATTTAAGTGGCCGAGATTTTTGGATAGAAACTTAGCCCTTAATTTACATAAGTATTTTGATGGGATATTTTTTTTTATTAGGTCCGAATGCCTAACATTAGAATCGACTAAAGTGATTATTTTTTGCTTCGTACCCACCTCACAGTTCTATATACCTTGCTTTGCAAGTTAAAAAGTTAATTTGTTTATATGTTTCAATAAATTTTGACAGATTGTTTACCACGTACAATTTTAATTTTTCACTAACTGATGAAATGGCTATTTAACAAACTTTCTAACTGAAAATGTATATAAATCAGACTTTGCAAAAGCTAAAAGTTTTTATTTAACCACGAGCAGCTTTAAAGTAACCACTTGCATGGTCTGATACAATAAAAATAAATGGTCTAGTTCCCGGCTTTAATAAAATAAAGTGTAACCCGTTTTCGGATGAGTTGGTTCACTCAAACAAAAGTTCGACGGTGCATGCAATAGACATTGACGAACTGTGATTAAATAAGTTTTAAATTACTCATCAAAAAGTTTAGTAAAAGGAAAGGCTTGATTATTGCCATCGAGGAGAAAGTTTAACAGTTTAATGATGATCACAAGCCTTTTCTGAATAAGGGGAAAAAATTTATAATTTTTGCCTTTATTTGACTTTATTAAAATACTTTTTATTGTATAATTTATAAACTTTAAACCCATTTCGTTAATTTATATTTGTTAGCTAAAAATGTTTTAAAACCAGTTTAATGTTTTTTAAATTGTATTATTTTGTATTTGTTTTTATAGGCTATTATTCGTTATTTTTAAAGAATTCATTTTTTACAAGCTGTAATTCATCATTATAGTGTTCACTTTACACAATTAATTACAAGTAAATGACACGCCACACTTCCCAAAAATCTTACTGCTTCACAAAATTAAAATCTATGTGCTATTGTCGGGTTTGCTTAATTGTGCAAAAAAAGGATAATCGTAGAAATACAAATTTTAACAAGTAAATAAATTGTAAAGATATTATAACTAGAACGTGGCTCGCTGATTTGGGTACACCGACGGATCCAAAATAGAAAAAGGACTTAGGGCCTAGGAAAATCTTGCACCATCTTTCCAGCACAAAAATATGCATTCAATATCTGTGTAACCGAATGTGCTAAGAAAGACCTACGGAGAGCAAATATCTACATTCTATCGAAGAGTCGCCACAAAGGCTTTATATTTATTCTGCTTTGACTCAAGGCTTACCTGAAAATGCTGAAAATCTCCTAACCAACTGGCCACAAACAACAGAGTTACTTTAATGTGGGTGCCAGGACATGAAGGATTAGAAGGCAACTAGCCAAAGTGGGTCTACAGGCTCATTTTACGGACCAACTAGAGGTTACTACACTACAGAAAGAACTCAGAAAATGGAAAAAGAAGAGACTCACTGAATTAACGCTTTAGGCCAAAGACAGGCGCAGAGGTTTATTTAACAATCGACCAGGTATACTAAGAAGCTATTAGAACATCAAAAATAATTAACTCAGGATAGTCACCGACTTTCTGACAGGACACAGCCCTTTGAGGTATTATCCCAAAAAGAAGGTAAAGTCTGACAATAAACGGTGCAGATTTTGCGATAGATTAAGCGAAACCGCGAAACATATATAATGAATGAATTAACATGCCAAAGCTAAAATATCCAGCAGGATTTCTGACTCCCATACTTCGCAAAATGTTTAAGAATTTAGAGGATTAACTAAGTAGGTAGGTAGGTTTAAAGTGAGTGGGTATAACACCCTTCCACTGCGACCGATTGGTCTATTGTGGTCACACCTTTTTATATTTCTCCCACCAGGTCCAGACTCCCAATAAATCTGATGATCCTTTGGGATAGAGATCTTTCACCTCCCCGGCAACAAGGTGTCATTGCCGAGATTGCGAATCTTAGTCGTGCCATTGCTGGGCACGAAAGTATGTGTTCTGCCGATTCATCCCCCCATGACATGCGGCATTCGGGGTCTTCCGCTAGGCCGATCTTGTGCATGTGGTATTTTAATCTGCAGTGTCCCGTGTACACCCACTAGAGTTTTAAGGTGTACCCTTGATTGCTCAGTTTGTTTGACAGTACATTGTTGTTTCGGGGCTTATAAGGCCTTCGAGTGTCTGGGGAAACCGAAGTCCATGCCAGTACCGAAGATTTTCTCTTTGTGTCCAAGCTGATATGAACTGCTTGGCCGTTCCATAAATATACCGATGAGCGGTTCCGGCCCTGGGAATTTTGTCTCCGCCCCCCCTTTTTGGGAAGGGTCTGCGGATTCATTACCCTCTAGGCCGGTGTGTCCAGGTATCCACAGTAGTGTAACCTTATTGTTTTGACCCAGTTTGGTCAGCGCATCCTTGCAATTCCAGACGGTTTTCGAATTGCACCGGCTGGATTCAAAAGCCTTTAGAGCTGCTTGACTATCGGAGAATATTTTAATTGTCTTACGTGTGCAGTGCCGATCAACCAGCGATCTAGCACACATCTCAATAGCAAATACCTCCGCTTGAAATATGGTTGCGAGAGTGCCCAGGCAGGTCGGTCGTTTTTCCACTTCAGTCCTCCTTTTGTGGGTAGAATAGGATAAACAAACGCAAAGTGTCCACAAAAGATTTTTTAGGTCGAAGTGGGAGTAGGGCTATATTGAGCCAAGCGATCCCATGCATTACAATACAATACAGTTGTTAAGATATAATAAATGTTTTATTTTTTAGGACATATTAAGAGCTAAGAAATTACTTGCATGAATGAAGATATATTTCTTAATAATTTATAAAGATAAATAGGTATAGTGAAAAAATGCATAAAACTGATACTTACGTTTTGTGATTAAATTAATTTTAAGTTATAATCATCAATAAAAAGTTTTGTAAAATAAAATAATGGGTTAATACCTTACTACCTGCCTTTGTTAACTTTACAATTTTTCCAAAAATTGTAAAGTTATCTTTTTAAAAATTAGTTCACCTAATAAAATTTCTAAAATCTTTTTTTATATTTTAGGTTACTAAAATCACGCAAAAAGAATAGCATCGTGAAAATATCAATTACAAAAAAGTAGAAATTTTTAAAACTAAGTAAAATTTCGTAGTTTAGGTGAAAGATTAAGAACTATTATTGTAGAATTACAACCTTAATTTATTATTTTTGTTTCTTAGTGGCAATACCAAAAAATAAATAAATGAATAGATATTGTAATGTTATGATTAAAGTTATCGGAATTATTAGAAAGTTTAGTAGTTAAACGATATTTACGTGTTAAAACAAACTAATTTCCTTTAAGTTTTTATACATTACATTTCTTTTTGTTTCTACGTAATAGTTTTTAACTAAAATATTGCTTTTAACATCTTAAATATACATATATATTTTTTTCATTATAAAAAAAATTTAAGAATTTAGTTTAGAAATACAGATGCCAAAGAAGAGAGTAGTTGTAAAAGCCGAAGCACGTGTTAAATTACGTAAAAATTATATTCATATATTATTAGTCCGTTAGTAACTCCTGCCTTAAAACCCATCAATTACACTCTTAAAACTCAAAAGGCGTAAATAGAAGTTAATATGTAATTTAAATCGTAAAGCTTTGGAATTAAGAAATTTAGTTTTAAATATGGTTTTACATTTTTACATTATATTTTTCTACAAAATTTTGACCTGTCGGTCCGCGTTTATATGTCTGCCTTATTTCATTAGTGCTTTTTATTAACTTAAAATAGAATTGCTATTATTATTACTATTATTTACAAAGATCCGACATGACGTACCCTATGGCTCCGAACCCATAGGGCGTCATGCGGAAGGCCATCCGTATCGAAGACCACTCCTCGCGTCCGCTTGGTCAGTGATCTTCGGCCAAATTCATTTGCCTCAATAAACAAAGGGACCCAAGGACAACAGTTTTCTGCATTTTTATCACCAGCTGTTCGAATGAATGTTGGCATGCGGGGGGAATACACTTCAGCTCCCCCCACACATTTTACTTCATGCCTCCCAAAACTACGACAATCTCCGGATAGAGCCTTTGAAGTTTGCCAAGAAGATCCTGATATTTGGATCGTTTCTCAGATTGTAGGGGATAGCGATATTAGCAATTGAACAAGAAATTTTTGATGGTATAAATTTTAGCGATGATATTAATGAATTTGCAGTAGCAAAGTCTCGGAAAATATGACTACTACAATAGCTATTTTATATTTTTCCATTGTACCTAGCTATTTTTGATTTTATAACGAAGTTACCTAGGTATTTTTTATCAGATGTATCTGCATATTGCATATTTTTTAAAATATCTAAGTATTAGTAGAAAGTAGTACTTATATATATATATATATATATATATATATATATATATATATATATATATATATATATATATATATATATATATATATATATATATATATATATATATATATATATATATATATATATTATATATATATATATATAGAATATATATATATATATATATATATATATATATATATATATATATATATGTATATATATATGTATATATATATATGTAGATATTAAACAATATTTTTGTTATTTTTTTCTAAAAAAGATGTGATTTTTAGTTCTGGGTTATGTTCTAGTATTTATAAACAACGTGTCAATACCTCATTAGTTAAGTAAATGCTTTAAAATGGGTGTGAACAAGAATTTATTTTAATTTATTTTGTTGTGATTTTATTTTGTTTGTTTTATTTTGATATTTTAGTCTACAAATAAATATGACTTCTAAAGTCCACTTTTTTACTTTATTGCAAGCACCTACCTACCTACCTACCTTCAAAAAAATAAATAAAAAAAAATTATAAATGCCTTAAGGGGCGCTAAAATCATTTTTCCTAAGAGCGTGCGGAAAAGTCCAATTTTCCGCACGCATTTGAGTGCGCAAAGTTACCATTTGCCGCACGGCGTGCGGAAAAAGTGAACTTTTCTGCACGCCGTGCGGAGAAGTAAAACTACTCTAAAATCTTACAGGTAAGCAAGATTTATATGTATTTTAGTAATTGTAGGCTATTTCATGCAATATACGAAGCCATTGCAAGTTTTAGTTTATTCTCTTTTTTGTTTGTTACTTCGTAATTTTCAATATTTCAACTAAAACACAAAAAAAACATTTTTAATTACCCTGTATAATAATAATAAATGATTATGACAAGTCAAGCAACAATATGTAATCTTGGTGATTTTAACACATGTCAAATTTTTTCTTCGTTTCCATATGAACAAGCAATTGCACAAATGAATTTTAATACAAACAAGCATTTTTAATGAAAAGGCGTCATAGTATATTTTTAATTAAATAAAAATCCGAAAAAAAATAATTATTTAAAATGAGTAGTTCCGATGAAGAGCTACCAGATTCTATCCTGGATGCAGCAAATACCGTAAGTTTGAATTTATTACCAGCAAAATCTCGTGAAAAATATGAGAATCAATATAGTCATTTCGAAAACTGGTGCTCCAGCAAGGGGACAAAAAGTATTAAAGAAGAAGTGTTCTTGGCCTATTTTGCGGATTTGCAAAAACATATAAACCTAATACTTTATGGAGTAAGTACTCTATGTTAAAATGTGTCCTCAAAGTGAAAAGAAACCTTGATTTAAGTTCATATTTCAAGCTAACATCACTACTTAAACACCAAAACGTGGAATACCGGCCAAAAAAATCAAAAACTTCCAGCAAAGAAGAAGTTTCAAGATTCATGAAAGAAGCACCTGATAATATTTACCTTCTAATAAAAGTTGCTACAATTTTTGGATTAGCCGGTGCTTGTAGTAGAGATGAACTTACAAAAATAGTGATTGATGACATACAGGATAATGAAAATTTAATTGTGGTGAAAATTCCTGACAATAAAAATAACACTTCCAGAATCTTTGTAGTGTCCGATGAAACAAATAACGGACTTTATCTGCAATTGTACCGTAAATATGCAAATTTGCGAAAACCACATACCCCACACAGACGTTTTTTTGTCCAATATAAACAAGGGGCATGCAGTACGCAATGTGTGGGAATAAATTGAATAGGTAAAATGCCTTCAGAAATTGCTGCATACCTAAAATTAAAAAATCCAGAAGAGTACACTGGACATAGTTTTCGTTGATCCTCTGCAACTATGTTAGCGGATTACCAATGTCAAGCGACTTGGGGGCTGGAAATCAACGGCTGTAGCTGAGAGCTACATTGATGAATCCACTAATCAGAAAAAGGATATGTCGAATAAAATATTGACCATGAACAACTTGTTACGTTTTATACTCTATTAAAGAATTTTAATGAATTCTTAAAGTACCACCTAAAAATATTACCTACCCTTGAGAATGCGGCCAACGTAACATATGCTCGCGACTGCTAGTCGGCGTGGGAGTGGGTCAAATCTTGACCACGGCGCCACTAGTTTGTACCTATATAAAAAAAATTAAACCCGCAAACCCAAAATAGAAGGTCCTCGATATCAAGAATCCTTAAGGGTAATTGATAAAATAATAATAATAATAATAAAAGCTAAATAAATAGGTTTGGTTGAGGTATTATAGGGCAATAAAACACCGTCTGATTCTGTTAGACAATAAACACATTTATTGGGCGCTGAGTTACAGGTAGCTCTTGACCAAACGGTAAGTAAATGTCAAAAAAAACGGTTTATAATGAGAATTTTAAAATATGATAACTCGGTATTAACATTAATTAATAAATTGGTCAATAGGATGAAAATAAAATTTACAATGGGGCGTATAGCGTACATAACCCAGACTAAACCATACAAGGCAAGTATCCCATAAAAATAAGCCAATAATGGTCAGATGGTGTAATTTAAACAAGGCTCTGACACCGCAGAAAAGATTTTCTATTTTTCCTTTTAAATTCAGTACATCACATTAGCAGGTCAGTGGAAGTCAGCCATTACCTTATACTTTTCCATGTGCCTTATATGGGAAAGCTAGGCTACCGCTTTATAAAAGAAAAGTATTAAATAAACAGTCAAATACGACAAATTTTCAAGATATCATAATACTTCAGGGTCAAAGTGAGGTTCAATGTCAATAAGTTACAAAATAAAAAAAAGAAAAAAAAATCAGATTAGGTAAACCTTGTACGCGTGTACCATGGTATACGGGAACGCAGTATTACACACCAATATGTATCATTAAGTTATCACTAATATTAAAAATGAATCGCTAATAATAAGTCGACAATGCCGCAAAATAAAGAAACAGACATAGTTTCATGTAAAAGTAATTGAGGAAATATATAAGTAAACTGATTATTTTAAGCATTCAAAATGAATAAAGAAAACATGTTGCAACAAGCATGACCATAATTGTTTAACCACTGCTAATTGCAATCGGAAATTAATATTATTGCAGCAAGTTAACCAAAATAAAACGCAGAAAGAAAAAAGAGAAAAAAAAATGGCAGTATTAAAACAACGCTAGGTCATACCTGTTACCTAAGAAGAAGTGGAGACAAAAAAAAACATAACTAGCGATGGGACAATTCAAAATAAAATTAACTGATAATTTGATTATTAAATTATGATAATCCGATCATTGCAATAATTCATAATGGAATAATTCGATTCTTAACATAAGCGATCAGGCCCATCACTAATCATAACATATGGCATTGCAACTCCGGCAACAGATGTTCATTTAAAATATCATTTTAAAGTCAGGGCAGTAATCTGTATGCACCCAATAATAAAAAAACACTTATCTAAACATTTATCGCCACAAATCCATAGCGGCCTGGGACCAAATCACCAGGGCGTCGTGACGCAGCTCACAACCAGTGGGACCCCACGAACCATAATGGCCCGTACCCTTCGGGTAGATATAGAAATAAATCCAGTAGTGGAAAAAAAGAGAAATCCAGAAGAAATAAAAACCCTAAAAGAGAACAACTTCTTAGACTCTTTTAGTACATTGGGTTCCGACTTGGTACCAAAAAAAAATGAAAATTAAAATCCCAAAGCCTTGTCGACAAAATGGCGACTGCAAGGCATTTTTTACATTTATTAATTTTAGCCCCTCAAATGCCATGTGGCTTTTTAATATCATCCCCCTTATGTACATAAAATAGCCTCTACATTGGGTACCAACTTGGTACCAAAAAAATGAAAATGAAAATCCCAAAGCCTTGTCGACAAAATGGCGACTGCAAGGCATTTTTTACATTTATTAATTTTAGCCCCTTAAATGCCATGTGGCTTTTTAATATTATCCCCCTTATGTACATAAAATAGCCTCTAAACGAATTTCATAAAAAAAATATTAACGGCAATAAAAAAATGGAAAATGTGTTCCAAAAAAAAATTGACAGCACCCCATGTCGCAGATTGACTGCTAAACTACAATATATTACTTACTGGTGTTATAACCACCAACAATCACTCTTAAACTAAGAAACTAGGCTTTAAAACACAATATATTACCTTTTAGATGGGTAGGGTTTTAGAATCCGGAGTACTCTCCGTCCACGTGGCAGCTAGACCGTTCCACAAAAAAAAACCAGGCAATCCAACCAACACGTCTTCGTGAAAACTCACATTAACTAGACAAGCCACTTACATAAGGCCTACAAGAGTTAATTCCCTTTCGGGAGAATTTTTCAATTCAAACTTCTCTTTAAGGCGCTACACGCTAAAAGCACCTGCTCTGGTCAGAGCCTTTTTGTTAAAAGAGGACGTTTAGTCCCTTCGTTCTCTTAAGGTAAAATCACCGCCCTACCAACCAATGTCTTAAGCCATTCCGCACTCGATGGCAGTACCGACCACGTCTGCCCAAGATGGCCGACGTAAGGTCACCCAGGTACACCAAACTTGCCAAACCAACAACTTCAAGCCTCCAATTGCATCCGTTACCCAATAATCCATCATCCCAAATGATCAAATACTACTTAAAAAGGTTATATCGTTATGACATTCGATATTTAATTTTGATTAAGTATGACATCACCGGTACGCACAATGCAGAATCCCGAAAAACCAACATTCGCGTATTGGCCTCCAAATCCGGCCTTAGACAACACGGGTGCCTATGACATAGAACGTAGCCGTTGCCAAACCTATTCTTGACAGGTCATGTGACCCCCTTATTTGTAACTATATGGGCCTAATCGGTGGTCTAACTACGTAGGAGATGTGTTAATACCTCGGATGACGCATAGGGTTATTTCATAATAAGGTTCAATTATAAGATTTTCAAGTTATACGATTTAATTAAACAAATTATTTACCAACCACGTAGGTATTCTAGCTATCTGGCAACACTGCACTTGCTCACATGGTTTACACAGCGTGACAGGTTATGTATAAACAAACCGGCCAAAACAATGGTACAGATTAATTAAGTTAAACCAGCAACAACCTATGCCACTCCAACGAAAATGGATTTATATAATTGTTAAAAATTCGCCGTAAGGCTGGCTTATCGGGTATGAGAAACAGTGTAAATTTTTAGGTCTGAGTGGTAAAAAGTTCTAAATTAAATTAACATATTAAATCTTATTCGTTATTACATGTAAATAAATAAGATATATAATCTTATAAATACCAAATAACAATATTCTAAAATTAAATAAATAACTTAATCTATATTTAAACATTATAAACTTCATCAAGTCCTAGGTCTTCCTGGATTGTTCCTAGGACCGATGCTGCATTACCCGTTGCACAGCTAAACCAATTCTTTGGATGATGAAACTTCGAGATTTTTTGCATTGTATTTTTTGCAAATTTCATTAATAAAACCCTTAGCCTCATCACCCAAAGGACCAAAAGTTTCAACAGCAAAAGGAATGAAGATAAAGCGTTCTTCAAGCTCTTTATATTTCAGATGTTTTTTATTCTCGGCAATACGAGCAGCCGCACCTACAAAATTAGTTTATTATTATTTTTATTTTGGGTGAAGGTGAGGGTGAGGGTGAGGGTGAGGGTGAGGGTGAGGGTGAGGGTGAGGGTGTGTTTGTATACATAGGGATACGCAAACTGGTGATTTTAAAGCGTTACATACAAAATAAAATCATATAAAAACAATACAAAAACATTTTTTAAAATTTTTTATCATAATTGTTCTCGCGTTTCAAAAAATGCCGAAATACTCTTTTGCTTGGGCTATTTTCGTTAAAGAGTGAGTGTTTTCTCAAAAACGGCTAGCCTAACAAGTTTTTAACAAAAATACCCTTTTTATGTTATTTATACCTCGGAATTATAATTTCTAAATAAAACTGCCAAAATATGACGTTTAATAAAAATGTGAATAAATAAAATTGAGGCCACAAATATAAAATCAAACCTATATCCCGGTGCCATCTTTGAATCGCCATAGCGACCTTATGACGCATTTGCGGACCTAGGTTGATATGAACTTTTCTTCATAATTTAACAAGTAGAATCACCCCTAGAATTATTCGAACGTTATTTCCGGAAACCCTGTATAATATTTTTTTTTGCAATAAAAAGCTTAAAAAATATATTTTTTTAAGACACGAAGTTTGGTATACTAGCAGTGTTAATACTAAAGAAAGTATGTTAAAAAATATTTTAAAAGTCAGGCACTTTACTTAGTGCGGAAATAAATATATTTCATTGTATAAAAGAAAGTTATGAAACTATAATCAAAGCAAAAACTTTTATGAGAAAAGTTTTATGACTTTTCGCTTATTTAGAAATCTAAAACGGTAATGGATAATTCTCTCTAATACAATTAGGTAGAAGTTAGTAATCACCATTGATCTGTTTAACTGCAAGGGTAAACTTTTAGTTATTCATCCATTAAAATAACAAAATGTAAGTTTTTTGTTGTCAAGTTAGCGTTAGGTTCATACCTAAATAGTTGTTTACTTAATATTTACATTTAAACTTATTTTGGAAATGGTTGAATGTATAGTCTGACAAACTTAACTGTAGCAGCGAAAGGAATTCAAACTATTTCGAAAGAATATATGAGTGTGTGCCAAGTTTAACTACAAGAAAGCAATAGTACTTACTACTATATACTCAAGTAGTAATTTTAATGTTAAAATTATTTTTTTTTACAATAACAAAATAAAATATTGAAAAAAGCTGAGAATTTAATGTGGTTGTTATATAGTTTAATTTTTATTTAATATCTATTTTGTTTTACTAAGGAATATTATGTTATTAGGTAATTATTTTCCAAAGATCTTATCTATTTTGGTTAAACTGGCAACATCAAACAAAAGGCTTGTCCAGTTGCGAACTAAACGAACCTGGTTGGTTGAGTTTGTCACATGTTTTGTTTCTATGGGGTAAATTTACTTGTGATTGGAAGTGTTTGCGCTGTTTCTGGTTCCTCTCTTGGAAAGTCGAATATTTAAACATTCAGAGTCGGAAGTCGAAGGTTTTATCCTCATTTCTAAGTGTTAAATTTGGTGTTGTGTAACTTTAAATAGTGTTTTGTTTTTCTACCTTGTATATACATTTTTTAGTTCTTATTCGATTTTTTAATAGTATTTTAATAGTATTACGATTGTTTTAAAATGAACAAATTTACTTGCGGAAAGGCACTACATGGACAAACAAGATAAGTGATAGCAAATGTTTATAGGTAAGTAATAATCTTATAAAACAGTAATCATATTTTTTCTATTGTGTTTGAACATTAAATATACGAAAGAAAGAGCTTTATAATATGTAGCGGCAACTAAAGTTGGCAAGTTATCTGTTTGCAACATTTTTTACGAAGAGGGTCTTAATTCGTCTTTATACCATTTTTTACATCAAAAATATATAAAAAGTATTGTTTTTATTAAGCTGTTAGCAAGTAACAAAGAAAGCGGGCAATTCTTGATGATTAGGCAACCCGCTTGTTACCAAATAAAGACTGAGTAATACGCTTTTATTTCAGAACTCAACACTGTTATACACAGAATAAAGCATACAGCTTTTTATAAATTAAATAAAAGCCACTTTTAAATACACTTTTGTCCATTTTATTATTGTTAATAGAGTTTGCGATGAAGAAGCCGCAAGCAATTCTCTAAAATTGCCACTTAAACGTAAGCTTGATCGGGTATCTCTTTACACCGGAGTCGCCGTATCAACTGTACGAAAAATTAATAAAGAAGATAAGGAACGGTTTGAAAATAACCCCAATCAAATGTTATCTAGTCCTAGAAAAAAACGACGGCGTCTTTCTCTTGTCGAGAAGGATGAAAATTTTGATTTTCAAGTGATAAGACATATGATAAATAGGTTTTATCTTGAATTCAAAGTTGCCCAAACTAGAAAATTGTTGCAAAAATTGCGAGAAGATTCAAATTTTCCATATTCTAGGAAAACGCTTAGGACGTTACTAATATCAAACGGTTTTTTTGGCGTAAATGTCAAAATAAAAAAAAATTAATGGAGCGTCCTAATATATTACATTGGAGGTACAAATATACAATGTGTCCGCCGATGCGGTTAACAAGAGGACAAATGGACGAAAAAATATGAATTACGATGAGAAAATAGACTTTTATCACACAGGGCGTCTCAAAAATGCAAAAACATAAAATGAAACAAGAGCAATCAGTCATTTTTGACCATTTAACGTGAGAGGATTACATAAAAAATTGCTCCAAATTTACTTCTAATCCTGATTTAAAACTAACTAAAGAAAATTTGAATTTATAAAAAATTTTAAAAAATGACATTTTTGTGTTTTGCTTCTTTTACTTGATTATTACCTTTACATTACTAAGCTTTATTAAAACGAAATTAATAACAATGTAAACAAATGTAAAATGTAAAAAAAAATTAAATTGTAAATGTGTACCTGCAAAAATGTTGATTTTATTATTTTTTCTAAATTCAAATATTTTTTAGAAAGTTCGAAATAAGGATTAAAAATAAATTTTAAGCAAGTTTTTTATTTATCATTTCACGTTAAAAGGCCAAAAAATTACTGTTTGCTCCTGTTTGATTTTATGTTTTTGCATTTTTGAGACCCCTTATATGACAAGAATCTATTTTCCCATCGTAGTTCATATTTTTTTGACAAGCAAAACTTTTTATCAAGAATGACTTTTTTGTATCTTTTACACAATAAATGAAATTGTTACTGAGGCCTTTATATGCCTTTATTTTTGATGACGACCAAAATTTAAAATATATTTAAAATAAAACATAAATGTATATCGACGCATTATTTAATTTAAACAAATTACAAAATATTCCTGAACTTTTAGAAAATCCGCACGCCGCTGTGCTTTTTATGAATGAAGTACGCCATGTTTGGTTTACAACTTCCTTAAGGCTGTTTTTAGAGGTAACGACCACAAGGTTAATTAACCTGTTATTCTGCAGAACAGAAGAATAAGTATTGGTGAACTTTTTTCAACAGCAAACATAATAATGTTTTTCAGGTAATTTACTGGACAAGATTTTTGACTCTTTGTTTTAATACTAATTAAGGATTTTGTGGAGGGGATTAAATTAAAATTATTTTACTTAATTTTGTTTACACCCGTATTATGCTTAAAAGATATCCAGAATTGGTGTCACAATGGTTAGTTCTGGTGAAATTTTTTAAAAAAAATACGTTTTCAAGATTAAATTGTTTTAAAGATTGTGTTGATGAAAACATTAATCGTGTGCGGTCCCTTGTTTTTTTCGACGATCGGTAAGGAGGTTGGGTCCTGGCTTTGCACCATCCTTGGCGTCTTCACGACCATCTTTAAAACGTTTAATCGACTTTAAAATGGATGTTTTCTTCAGAACATTCTCATCGTAACAGCACTCACCTTATCGGTAATTTCTTGCGAATTTTTACCGAGCTTTACCAAATACTTGATGTTGAGTCAATCTTAATGATTTTATCCATTTCTACTCGACTAATAGTAAAAACACACACACAACAGAAACGAACACGATTGGCACAGTATGCATGTCTCAACGTACAGATGACTATTGTCGGCTTATGGCCTGTCAGACAACATAATGTATTCTTTAGAGGTGCTGTATATCGCGTGACAGCCACCATATTCGATCAGTTTACTTATTTTCTGGACAGACATCCTACGTCCAAACCAGTTTGTTAATAAAAGCTAGGTTGATTTATCAATGTGACCAGTGTGTTTTATTAAAATAATTTAGCTCTTCCTTTCAGCAACCCATGGATAAAAACCTCTATACAGACAGCTAGACACGAGATCCCTGGCCTCACAACAATATTGCGACAAAGAATCTTAAGGGGTACTAGAAACGAAAACAGGAACGGCGTTTTTACCATATATGGTATCGTATTCCTACCATACAAAGGGCACTAGGAACCGGAACGGCGCCTCCATCATATGTGACCAAGTAGACAGTGGCACCTAAGGGTTTGTATACTGTCACTTATGGTACATTATACTGCGAATTACTATGACACTTAATGGAGACCTTTACCATATGAGGTACTATAATACCTAGGAACGTGAAGCCTTAAGTACTTGCAGAAGCCAATATAAAGCACATTACTTATCCCCTTAATTTAGTACAGGCGTACCCCTAACACATAGGGTAGCCCTACCAGCCTTCAGGTTTGGGTTCAGAACTACCCCCTGAACTTTCTTTTTCCTTTTTCGACCTGTGTACAAATACAAATTTTGCTTAGGCTTAAAAACACTTGTTTTGTGTTTTAAACATTCTCGACCCTAATATTTCGTTTAATCCGTAATGTTGATATTAAAACTTTGTTTTAATTATTTACTGATAGCATCGCGTCCTATATTTTTTACCCAAATAAAAACTTAAATAATATTTTTTAAAATTAATTATTTAAGTTTTTTAAAATGTAAAAATACGGTGTTTTATCCCTTACATTTCACAATATCATAGGCGGGTTAAAATGCGAATAACACAAGCAAACAGAGAACAAAAAATTAAAAACAGTGGCTTAAAATGTGCCTTTTGTAACGCATGAAACAGAAATAAAAAATGTTGAGTTTTTTTTAAGTTCGTGAATCCCCCGTATTTTACTTGCATTAATAACAAAGCCTTTTTGGTAAACTTTTACATCAACAATTTAAAACTTATTTAATCATCAACAATTTAAAACTTATTTAATCACAGATCGTGAATTTCAATTGTATGCATTATTTGAACTTTTGTTAAAATAGAGTGACCCATGTGGAAACTAGTAAAAACTTATTTGTATTACAACCGCAACTAAAATATTTATTTTTATTGTGTGCCTTACAACTTGTAACTTTAAACTTTCTACTTGTAATAAAAATAAAAGATTTATAGTTTTGTAGTTGCCGCTTTATTCAAGTTTTATTTATTTTTAAGAATTCTCGTAGTGTTGAAACTATAATTTTCTTAAATATCCAAAACTAACAAGAACTTACAGGATATAGCTTAAACAATTCAAAAATAACTAGTTTTTGCGCTGTAGTGTGGTTAATGATGCCTTATCTTTAACCGAGGTTACATTATCAAATTGCAAAAACAGTAGTTTATTATGTAGTATTTGTAAGACACCCACGGTACGTAAGACACACCCGGTACGTTGGTTAAGACACCCACGGTACGTTAGTACTTAGGCCTTAACCTTCGTGGACTGTCCCAAGATAAAAAAAAATATAGACTTAACAGAACCATTTATGACGTGTAAAGTTTTTGTCGGACATACTTTAATAAAGGCATTAAATTAAAAGTACTGGTCATATTAATTCACAAACGTTTTCTAAGACGCTTGCTGGTAAAACTAAGTTTTTTTTAGGTAGGCGCTCTTTGGCTTAAAACTTGACATTTTATATCTAAGCTTAAAATTATAAATGTTGGATGGAGCTGGATTATTCTTCCATTAGCGACCATGCATTGAAAAACGACTAAAAATGATATTTTCATTATTTTCCGATGAACGACCTTTCGGGGAAAAATCATTTTTTAGTTAGTTGATCAACATGCGTAGGTTTTTGCAAAATTTAATGCTTTAAAAAGCTGCAATAAATAAATTGTTTGGGAAAACAAGGTCCTTTTTGTGTGATTGTTACCCAACTATAGTTGGTCAAAAATTAAAAGAAATAATATAGTTTTAATGCATGTCAAAAATAAAATACCTGTGAAAAGAAAGGAATATAATACCTGTCGGAAATATTGTATTTGATAAATATAACATCTCTGGCCGACCGCACACATAATAACAGAACAGAGCAAGACGTTTCGAGTTCTGTTCTGTTCTGTTTTGTCTTCTTCGATAGCGTTTGATGATGTTTTCTTCGTCGAACGCTATCTAACAAGACAGAACAGAAATCCGGGCAGTTGTATTCCACACCTCGTGCAGTGACCTACAATCTTGCAAGTATAGTGTTGTTTTTTAATAAAGTTTTTAGTAATGTTAATACAATTTTATATTTTGTTACAATGGACAAGGAGGAGAAAACGGTACTCATGTTGTGGAATTTTCTACAATTGTTAGACTCGGAAAGGAATAGAGAGGTTTGGGTTCACCCCATCAACCAAAAAAGAAATTTAACAGGCTATATTGCTGAACTAAGGTTAGACCCTGCAAAGCTTTATAACTATTGTCGTATGACAATGTCAACTTTTGACTACATATTGTGTGAAATTTAAGGAAAGATCCTAAAGCAAAACACAAAATGGAGAAAAGCCATAACCCCAGAGGAGAGACTTCTGCTAACATTAAGGTGAGGTTTTTTAAAAAAAACTATCAGTTTAACATATTAGCGATAAATTGAATGTATACAAAAATCTACACAAGTATATCAATACATGTCGCTTATATTATTTTGAAAAAACGAAACTCAGCTATAAAACATAATACATAATTATTATTTATGAACTGTAGATGTACGAGTAATTCAAATGACATAATTTAGTTCAGATTAAGATAACTATTTCCCTGATTTTCGTTCATTAGTTCATTATGTTCATTAGTTCGGTTGACTGGAGTTAAAGACTGTACACCGGAGAAGAAGTTTCCTTGAAGTTGTGGCCTTTAATTAGAATGGTGAAATGGAGTGACAGTCTGTGCACCGGGGAACAAGTTTCCTTAAAGTTGTGTAGTATGATCGTAACTTGAACTTGATGTAGATGTAGGTCGAGAAAAAACGAAGTGTTCATTTTCTTGTTCCTCAATAAGCTTATTTAAAACTTCCATTACTTGTATTTTGAAACGACGTTTTCTACCATCTGTGAGGACATCTGTGTCTGGTAGCAAACTTTTGAAATAGCTGAGCATAGGGTTTTCAGTAGTTTTGTTGGCGTCCAATTTTCGACTCTCTGTAGGTACTTTAAGGAACTCAACCATCGGAGCAGCTACAATTGCGGCCGGAGTTTTTTTTATTCCTTTTCTTTGGTACGTATTCTCCTCCAACGATACCTGCACTGACGTCAGATTCAATTGCAGACTCAGTAGGTGTCTGTGTTACAACCTGATCATCGTTGCTGGTTGCGGCTGGGGGGGACTGCAGAATCTTGAGTCTCTGACGGTGATAAGCTGCTAGAAATCTTCCTGCAAGAACCAGTCCATGGTTGTAAAAAATCCATGGCTTCTGCCAAATGCCATTTTTTCTTTTTCTTTGCTGATCCACTTGGCATTTTCTTTAAGTCTCTTACGTATCTTGCGGAAGAATTTCTGAGATTGCTCCAACTTTGGGAGACAGCGCCAGTCATGAAAAAACCGTTCGATCGTGTTTTTTGCCTTGTCTTGTCTTGTTCGATGTGGTGTGCTGGCACTCCATATCCGTCCATTCCAAACTCTTCGCATCAGACACTGTCAGTCAAAATGTCTTGTCTTGTTCTGTTCTGTTTGATTATGTGTGCGGCCGGCCTAAAGGAAAATAATTTACCTAGTATACTTGAAATCTGCCTGTAGTAGACCTGCACATATATGTGCTAAGTGACGGTTTTTTTTGGTTGATTATGCTACAACACAGGATAATATTAAGTTAAAATAGTTTATATAATATATTTTTTATGTTAAAGAGTATCACATTTGTCATATGCTGTTAATATTAAAAAGTAAAGACAGTTCTTACCGTCTATTAAAAATACCTAATTTTAGGTGGTATAGCATTTCTTATTTTTAATTTTTTTGCGTTATCGGGAGTTATATATAAATATTTTTTCCCATGTACTAATAAGATCGTATTTCTTTTTTGAATTTGGTTTGTGGGATCTACTTTTATTGGTTTATAGGTTTTTTTGTCGTAAAGTTGACTTTTTTTAAATAACCTTTTTATTTCGTAGTTTCTTGTTTCAAGTAAGCACTAAAATTTTTTTTAATATAAAGTAATAGTTGTGTATATTAAAAGATATTACATGTTCTAGAATTTGACCAAGGTTTTGTATTTTTTTTTTGTTTTATGTCACACCCGTTGCTGGTATCAATAAGCCACGCCGTTACACTTACAAGTAGTAATCCACTAGCTTTTTGCCCTTGTACTACTACACGATTTTGGCAGTTTTGTTTTTTCTTCAAAATTACCAATTCAAAAAATTTTTTTATTTTTTTTCAATAAAAAATAGTTTAAATTTTCTTTTAGTTAAAGTTTTAAGTGGATTGGAGTGGGTACAGTTATTGGACCAAATAAAATATCCCTGCCACCATGTTATCCATTATTGTCTCGAGGCACATGTGTATTAGTTTGTTATTGTCAACGGACCTCAAGGACTCAAGAATTCGTAGGTATTGTTATATATATATAAAAAATATATATATATATATATATATATATATATATATATATATATATATATATATATATATATATATATATATATATATATATATATATTATTTATTTATATAACCTTTTTTATAGAGCTTATTAAAAAGCATATTTTTTGCTAAATACATTTTTTCGTAGCTCTTTTTTGAGATTTCTGAGATATAGTGATTCAAACCGTTAAAAAAGTTTTGTTTTCTATAATATGTACAGGGTGGCCAACTAAGAATGCGTGGTACTGTCGCAATTTACAATTTTTTATCTCCATCTTAACCCCTCAAGGGATGTAATTCAAAAATTTTTAAAACAGTTTACTTCTAATTGTAGCCAATGGACAAAAAACCATTTTTTAGACTTTTAGGTCCAGAAATGACGAAATTTCGTAACAAACTTCCACCCCTTCCCCATTCTACCTCTTTAGGGAGGGAAATAGCCAAAATTCTTTCTAAGCTAGCGTTACCTATTTTTCTGGGTAATTGGTCGCCTAAATACCAACTCCCATATTTACAACTTCAAAAATGATGATTTTTCTATACAAACTTTCATCCCCATTTTAACCCCCCGAGGAATGTAATTCCAAAAATATTAAGACAGATCATTTTTAATCGTAATTATTAACCTACATACCAATAAAGTTGTCACACTTCTAAGTCTAGAAATGATGAAGTTCCCTAGAAACTTTCACTCACCATTCCAATTCTACCCCTTTAACTTGCGTGTTCTACTCTAAATCTATGTCCACGCTAAATTTAATTTTCATAGATCAAGAGATTTCGTGATTAGTCAGTTAATGTAAACATGTACGTACAGAACCGATTTTGGTGTAATCTTTACTGTTTCCTAAGTTAAAATAATTGTAAGTCAATAAAAAAATGATGGTGCCAATCCGATTAATAGTTTCGGAGAAATGCGTGGACAAACATACATACATACATACAAACAAACATACATACATACATACAAACAAACATACATACATACATACATATACCTATAACATTTTGTATATTTGTTTAGAAGTCCTTATTGATTATCATATGTAAATATAATTTTCAGAAATATTAGATAGGTGTTAAATTGATAGGCTTCTTTTTTTTAAGTCGGTTAAAAAGCGAACCAAGGTTACCTTTAGCAAGAAAAACTAGGCGATAAAACCAAAGTACCTACCAAAAAGGCTTTTAAATTTCAATTGTCTTTCTTCTAATTTAATTAAAAGCTCTTTTTTAACTTAAAATTTTACATTATTTACTTTAAGTCAATTAAACAATTTTGTTTTAACATTAAACCATGACAACTTTCAGATTCTTCTGATTTACTTTTTTCCTGTCGAGTTAGAAGAACAAAATTTATAAATAATATTATTTTTTAAATACAATTTAGGTGTAAATTGTTTTACCGAATACCCCGCGTCCTTGAATTAATGTCCAGAAATGTTTCCGAATGTACGCCTTTTTTAAAAGTTTTCCCGAGGCGTAATTAAGAGAAAATTTTCTAGAAAAATGCGTGACTCTACCGGGTGGTGCGTCGCCCAGCGAAACATAGGAAATCCCATGTAAATTTTAAGGGGGTTAATTATTGGCTCCCCTGTACATTTTACACGAAAAATGTAGAATAACTTTTTGAAGAGAACAATTTGACAAGCACTTGTGTCAAAAATTAAACAATTTTAATAAGCGAATCTTGAATTATTTAATTAAATGTAATTGCAAAATTATCAAATTTTCGGCTCAGGTAAAACCAAACAGGCACCAGTAAAATGAATATTTTCCCTGACATAAGGAAAAGTGTTAATAAATCAGTGACAGTCGGTATACTTCGTTTCACGAAGGTTTGTACTTTCGTCATCAATTTCGTTACCTTTTTTAACAAATTAAAAGGTCAAAAACAGACTGAAACAAATTAATGACGTCAAAAAGGTTGGTCGTTTCTTAAAATCAAAATGGCTGCCGTTCAGCAGCTGATTTTTTAAAGCTACAATAATAATATCCTAAAATATGGGTTATAAAATTATGTCATTTTTCAAACTTGTCAAAAAAATTGTTTTGTCAAAAGTAAGGTCAGATTTTATTTTTATTTTCGTATTTTTATTGTGTAAAATGCCTCGACGGTATTTAGAAGGTGAACAAAATATGATTTTAAACCTTATTGACTATTTAACACAGGAGAGAGATGCAGGAATTAACCTGTTACTACTTACTGCAGTTTTAGAGGTAAGTAGATTTGTTTATTCTTGTGGTTTGTTATTGGTGTACATATTAAAATGTAAATTATGACTATATTTCTTTGAAAACGTTTGTTGCTAGCAAGGTATAAGATAGCACGGTACAAGAATATTATAAAAAATAAACCAATTTATAGACCGTCTTTTTTTTAGCCCGAAAATCGGAAAGAGTTTAAAATAACTGCAAATCGTTATATCGCAGGTATTTCTTTCTGGTTTTTATAAGGCTTAATTAACACTGTTGGCTTTAAAAATTAAATCTTGCTAAAAATGTTGTATTCGGATAATTACTTGTTCCATTATGCCGATTAAACACCAATTTTCTAAAAAATCGGGGTTTCGATGGTCTTTCATCATGAGAAACACAAAAAAAAATAAAATTGAGACAAGAATAACGTTAAGTCTAGATATTTTTAGGCTGAGATAAAGAGAATCTTGAATCCGCAATAACTCTGGTCCAATCGAATTTTTGATTTAAGCTTAGCTTTACCTTAAGAAAATTAAAAATTTTATTGGTGCAATCGGATCATGATGAATTAAAATTTTTATTAGAAAACCATTCTGAACGTGCTCTAAAGAACGCATTTAAACGTACTTGCATCAATATTGCCTAACTTTAATTAAAAATGTGAACAGCATTGAATTTATATGAATTAGCTACGACAACCCTTTTTTCCAAGTAATGACGTCATTGATGACGAAAGTACAAACCTTCGTGAAACGAAGTATATTTAAAAAAATATGAATTATTCAATCAAAGAAAAAGTATCCATAATTAAGTGGCATTATGCGGGAAACAGGTTTAGAGCAGTATCTGAAATGTTTTCAGTTTATTTCCCCACCAAGCCCAATCTGTCCATTTCAACTATTAAACGAATTCTCAGTAAGTTCGAGTCCAAAGGTATCGTAATAAATAATTGTAAATGTTAGAGCCGAAGAAAGAGAGAACAGAAATCTTAATATTCTAGTGAGTGCGCAAGAAAACAAAACGGTTAGTATGTTTGGGCAAGAGGTAAATAAACATCATACAACGGTATTGCGCACTTAAAAAAAAACACAAATATTATTCGTATAAATTCGAAAAACATTATGAGCTGCAGGAAGGAGATGGCATTTTGTTTTGAAATGATCGAAAGAGAAAATAACGATGGAAATTTTTTAAGAAATATTTGTTTTACCCATGAATGTACATTTACCCTCAACAATAAACCAAATGTTCAAAAATGCCGTTATTGGAGCCAAGAAAATAAACATCGCTTTGTTCATCTTGGACAAAATATCTCCAAAAAACAAATTTTTTCATGGGAATTATCGGACATCATATCATTGGACCCTATTTTATGGACTATAACCTGACAGCAGAAACCTATTTGAACTTATTTTAAAATCAAATTGGACCCGCTTAAAAGAAGTTGTTCGGGAAGATCAAATGATCTGGTACCAAAAGGATGGTTGCTCCGCCCATAATGCCCGTATGGTTAGAGAGTACCTGGAAAATGCTTTTAACGCAATATTATTGGTCCACAGTACCGGATACTTTGGTCAGCCAGTTCACCTAATCTTTTACCGAATGACTTCTTTCTATGGGGTCACTTAAAAAGTGTCATTTATAAAACTGTAAAATCCAATCCAGCTACAAAACGCTATTTCCTTAGAATGTAATAAAATTTTGCAATATCAACTTAGCAACGTTAGAAATGAATTTTAGGATCGGTTGGGATATTGTTTGGCTGTTAATGGGAGGTTGTTTAAACATTTGATTAATTAATGTTTTTATGTAATTCTCCATTATTTTTAAGAAAGTTATTAAATTTTATTGTATTTTATTTTTCCACAGCTAGTAAAATATTAAGAGTTCAGATCTCTCTTTTTAGGATCTATTTTCGATCTTCTGAGTAAAACATTAAGAATTATTTATTGCGATGGCTTTGACATATTGACAATATGTTTAATAATTGAAATGGACCAGATAGGCTTGATGATAAATTAAAAATATTTCAGATACTTTTATTGGTTTAATTAAATTCTAGTATAATAAAATTATTTTTTTAATGATTGATAGAAATAATTGTTATTAGTTAAACTTAATTGTTACATTAAATAAAAAGTTTAATAAAAAAATAATGTCAACGTGTCTTTTACTTGGAATGTAATGGTTGTGAGATTGGTGAAACGGAAAAAAACCTTTTTTGTATTCGGTTGTACGTAACATTTGACAAAGCCTTATAATAAATTGTTTGCTGGTGGTTCTTTTCCTCATGTCAGGGAAAATATTTATTTTACTGGTACCTGTTTCGTTTTATCTGAACCGACAATTTGGTAATTTTGCAATTACATTTAATTAAATATTTTAAGATACGCTTATTAAAATTTTTTGAAACTTGGTACGAGGGTTTGTCAGATTGGTCTCTTCAAAAAGTTATCTTACATTTTTTCTGTAAAATGTACAGGGAAGCTTACGCTCGGCGACGCACCACCCGGTATATATAATTAATAATTCAAGCACTAGGAAGCATTTGGTATTACCCCTTGTACTTGCACAATAAGCACTATCGGACCTATAACAAAACATTTCGCGCAGTGAATATTATATTTATATATAAACACTGTATGAAAGTATTAAATCTTCCGTATTGATATCTTATATCGTACAAAATAACACGTCTTTTATAATATTATTTTATATATTACATTTTACAAATACTATAAGCCGGGCTCTGTAAGAAATATTTGTATATTTGTCCGTTTGTAAAGAGAAAAAAACAGTTTGTTTGA
This sequence comes from Listronotus oregonensis, assembly GCA_019359885.1. Classification (NCBI taxonomy): domain Eukaryota; kingdom Metazoa; phylum Arthropoda; class Insecta; order Coleoptera; family Curculionidae; genus Listronotus; species Listronotus oregonensis. Next base: position 7,743 of record JAHBCN010005915.1, on the reverse strand, counting down.
TATTTTAACCAAATCCTGCTCTAAAATTTTATGTCATATCACATATCCTTTTTAAATATTATCATTGCAGAGAAGTGATATCATAGAAGTTTTAACGGCTATATTTTTTTTAATTAAACCTTTCAGAAAAATATCTGTTTACCCATTTAATATATTCTTTTTTCAATATTTCTTAAAATAACAAATATTAATAAATATAACAAGCATTTATTATCTAAAAATATACAGGAGGTCCCAAAACTAATGGGACACAGAGCAACAGCAGATTTCTTAGGTTGAAACAATGCAATTTTTGTCAACTTGTCCTACCCCAAAGTTGATAATAACTAAGATACAGGGTGTCAAATTTTTAATTTTGTTTTTATTTTTCGTAATAATTCTTTACCTAATTAAAATAGCGATACAAAATTTAAAATCTGAGAATTAAGGCGAAAAATTCAAATTCGTCCATATTTTTGATTTTGCTAGTAGAGGGCGCCAGCTGACTACCCACTTGTTTTAGATGGAATAATTGTTTTAAAGCTTAGTATATTGACCTGTTGATTAAAAAATAAGTTACTATAATTCCTTTTGCATTAAAAATGTATACATCATCTAAGTCTCTAAAGCAACTGTTTTCGAGATAGACGCACTTCAAAGGACTTCTCAATTTTCTAATGGACAATTGGTTTTGGACAATTGTTTTTAAATTTGCATAGTGACAGTTCTCAACAGGCTTATCAAGATTCTCCACGTGCACAAAACTAGAAAACTGTTCCAACCCTCCCAAAATCACCCTCAAAGGTCAATGGGGATTTGCGGACCTTTAAGGGTGATTATGAGGAGGTTAGGGAGCTTTTCGGCATTTGTGTCCAAAAATACTTTTGATCAGCGTGTTGAGAACTATTACTTTACAAAGTTTGAAAGCAATTGGCCGAAATCTATTTTTCATAGGAAAATTGCGGGGTCGTTTAAAGTACGTTTATCTCGAAAACAGATCCTCCTAGAGACTTAAATAAGGTATACATTTTTGATGCAGAGAAAATTATAGTAACTGATTTTTTAATAAACAGGTTAATATACTAAGCTTACAAAAAGTTATGCCATCTAAAACAAGTGGGGTAGTTAGTAGCTGGCGCCCTCTACTGGCAACATCAAAAGCATGGACAAATTTAAATTTCTCGCCTCAAAGGGCCCCCAGATCACCAATTTTATACCGCTATCTCATTTAGTTAAGAAATTATTTAAAAAAATAAAAAGCTTGACACCCTGTCTCTTAGTTATTATCAAGTTTAGTGCCTTTTTGAGACCCAGCTGGAACTAGGAAATTAAGAAACAAGGAAATTGCCTTGTCATTTCATTACAGATGGCAGAAGTAACCTTTTTTACTTTAAAAATTGTTTTTTTTAGTGATAAATATTTGTGTAGCTCAGTGATACATTATTAATTGTTATTAGATATTACAAAGTAACGTTTTGGTTTAATTGTCTATAAATAAAATAAGGTACAATAAAAATAAACAAGAAAAAAAATACTACCCACATGTTCCCTGATACTAGATATAAATACAGTTTTAACGCAGGGTCACTATTTTTATCGCATTTAATTTATTCGTGGTAGGATTGAAGGCATGTTGCATTTACCCCAATATTTACACCATTTATTAGCTACCAAAAAAAGGCAGTACGATCTCTCCCTGGCGTCGTCTTTAATATTTTAAAGCACAGAACACGAAAGAAACGCACACGAAACGAATTCAAATTCAAATTGTGCTGCTCTCTCTTAGTTATACTGTAATACCACTGTGATGCCGGTATGTTGTTGTTACCTTACAAAAAATTTGTTATAAGCCAAAATATATTTCTTTTATGTATAGAGAAACGTTTTTATGGTTTCAGTTTTAATATAATTTTTTTAATATGTTTGATAGTGTTTTTTAAACGTCACTTCGTAATAAAATGTGTTTTTTAATTGCATATTATTTTTTAGCAATAAAACATTTTTAATTTAAAATTTTATTTTAAAAGAGGTAATTAACGTTTTCTAATATTCTTTTTTGTCATGGCTAACTATGAAATAATATGAAAAATTTATAAAAATTAGGCGTAATTAAAGATTCAAGGTAGCCAAGATACGGGCGGTGCCCCAAATGCAATTTGTTTAATTTTACCCTGTAGCTTTAAAACTACAAGGGCCATAAAACTCTTGTTTATTACATTCTTTGTTTCGCCAAGAAGTGCCACGGTATTGTGAACCCCAATCCCCCAACCCCAACTCTCTATTTCCAATAATAAGGGGATACCCCGCAAAATATACGTGCTTGCAAATGCCATACTCGTATTTAATACGTAATAAAATATTAATCAAAAATTACATGGCAACAACAATCATTGTCAATAACCAGAATAGAACCAGCATCTGCTAGGTTTTTTTTGGTTAAATATCTTTTAAATCTTTAACATTAGTGGTCTTTAATTATATTACTATTATCGTATATGGTACCGAGTTCTTTTTGAAAATGATGTTATATTCAATAATTCAGCCCCACAAAATAAAAAAAGTTGAAAGTCCGAAAGACTTATTCATGATATTTTCATGTTTTTGGGGTCGCTGAATCCGAATCCGGAGTCAGTTTGACCTTATAAGGTTAGAGTCAAGAACATTTTAAAGTCAAATCTGCAAAATTAATCGCAACCAAATTGAAAGAATGTATACGTATGTTTTTGAGGTGGCTGAATACGAATCTGTGGTCAGTTTGACCCCATCGGGTCAAAGGCAAGTGCATTTTAAGGTTAAATTTAGAAAATTATGACTTTACAGATCTGACCACCACGGATTCGTATTCAGCGACCTCAAAAACATAAGTATACACTTTTCAAATTTTATTTCGTTTAATTTTGCAGATTTTACCTTAAAATGCCCTTGACCCCGACCTGATGAGGTTAAACTGACCCCTAATTTAGATCCAGCGACCTCAAAAACATAAAGATACCATGAGCAAGTCCCTAGGACCATCAATTTTTTTTTATTGGGCTATAAATGTGCAGATTTGACTTTAAAATACCCTTGAGCCTGACCTGATGGGGTTAAACTGACCTCGGCCTTGGATTCAGCGGTCCCAAAAACAAATCCACGGTCAAGTCTTTCGGACCTTCAACTTTTTTGTTTTGGTGGGGCTGAGTAATTATGTTAAATTTTGATATTCTAGAGAAATGTGCGATTAGTACACTACGCAGTATGACTTTCATTTTGTACTCCACGTCCATGGCTATATAATGTTTATTTGCAGGGCTGCAAGGCTTAAAATACTAGTAAACTATTACATAAGACTTTTTCGCTTTTTATGTAACTTTTATCTCTTAATATACGTATTTTAAAATGCCAATGTTGATAAAATTATCCTGTTTAATGCTTGCAATATTTTGTTTTTTAAATTTAACTTCGCACCCCTAAAGTTTGTGACAGGATGATTGATGAATATTTTCAACAGACGTTATGCAGCTAATAGCGGAAATTGTTTTTCTCGACATTACATAAAAATGAGCTCTACAGATTTTTAAATCAAGAAGAAAAAACAACAACAAGTAGGTAGTAGGTAGGTAGGAGTGTATAAAGATTGATCTTGCAATTTTTCAGCTTTGCTGCGTTGTTTTTTAAAACCCAAATTACAGCTTATATAGAACTATATTAAATAAGACATAATACTTTCTTTGTCTTTTCTTATTGCAAGATGTTTTTATAATACAAGGGCTTATAAAAACAACCGGATCTGCATAATAATAGACAGGCAGGCATCACTAGGGGCACTAATAAACCGCAAGGTAACGTCCAAGCTAAAATGAGAATACCAAAGAGAACTGCAAGTCCTGGGAGAACGCAATAGGGTGACTGTCCTATGGGTACCAGGACATTTAGGAATAGAAGGCAACGAAAATGCGGATGAGCTAGCGAGACAGGGACCATCCACACCATTCTTTGGAACCTTCCCTTAGGCTGACCAAAACAACAGCACAAGAGCAAACCAAGGAATGGATCTGAACCAAACACAAGGAATACTGGGAAAGCATCAGTAGAATCAGACATATAGGGGCCCATCCAAGAGAACGAAAAAGATCTACTCAGACAAAGTAGGAAAATACTTTGCCTAATAGTTGGGCTGCTAACAGGGCACGATAGCCTTAGAGGACACCTACAAAAGAAAGGCTCATACAATGGGGACCCAAGTTGCAGAATGTGCGACGAGGGGGAAGAAACAGCCCGTGCGAATGTGAAGCATGGAATCACAAAAGAGGGGTATTATTTGGGAAACCTAAAAATGAGCCTACAGGAATATATTAACTAACCAGTCTCGGGGTTATATAGGCTTGTAGAAGGAACAAGACTAATAAGAGGATTGAAAAATAATGGGAGATTATAGGCACAAAAAGCCCAAGAGGCTGCGCTGCCCCCGGTAGTAAATCAATATCCATAGAGTATTTTTTGTTTTTACTATGGGCAAATTATTTTACTATTTTAAAAAAAGGTAAAAAGGGTGCTTAGGGTATACCCTTTATTTTAGATATGTGTCTAAAAATGCAAATATTTGCTTTAATACATGAAATAACTAAAAAAAAATAAAATCGCAGTGTGCCATGTAAGTAAAAATTGTTAGCCCTTTGACTTTTCCGTGATTTTTTTTTATATTGAATGTAATACTGATATGAAATAGAAAAAAAAATTTTTACCAAAATAAAATACCTATGTTGTATCTTATTTTTTTACATTTTAACGTCCCTGGATCAAAAACATGATGTCTCTGTATGTGTGTGTGTGTGTGTGTGTGTGTGTTGTTGTGTGTGTGTGTGTGTGTGTGTGTGTATGTGTGTGTGTGTGTGTGTGTCTGTTTGTATACATAGGGGTACGCTAACGGGTGGTTTTAAAGCGTTACATACAAAACAAAATCATATAAAAACAATACGAAAACCCATTTTATTAAATTTTTATCATAATTGCTTAGAACAAGAAGTACTTTAACAGGTTTTTTTTTAAGTGGTCAAATGTGGAAAAAATCGTTTTACGAGAACGAATCAGGGTCAAATGAGATACATTAATTGTTCGGATTATGTGAGTCTTGGAGGTACGTAAATAGGGTTTTGTAAGAGCTTAAATATAAAATTAAATTATATTAAGAAACTTAATAACCGGTCTAAGCCAAGCGCCGGCCCTATCCCTTAATCAGAGTAAAGCGAGATTGTTTTTCAGAGCCCTTTGGTTGACGCTTTTACTTTACGTAAATGGTATTTCGATTTTGAGTTAAAAAATTATAATAAACACATTTTTAAAAATCAACTTTTATAGCAAACATCAAAACCTAAATTTAAATTTAATAAGGCAGTTCTAATTCGCATGCTTTTAAAAAGCGCCATTAAACAATTATTTTTTTGCTGGAAATTGTTATCTGTTTTTAGCCCTGTACCCCAAGACCAGCGCTGGTTGAGATAAGGTCTAAATTCTAAAATATTATGTGGACCACAAGTACACTAAAGAATTCTTTAGATGCCAAATAAGAGAAAAAAACAAATCAAAAAAACAGAATAACAGGATATCCGAAATAAACCATGTTTAATACAATAATGGGTTAAGACAATTTTTGATAAATTGTGGGAGTCACTGGTGCACTAATTAGTCATTTAGTTTAGAACGCTAAATATATTAAAGAATACATATGTTTTTTTTAACAAATTTAATGTAGACAAATGTTATTTTTGACAAATACCATTTTTAAGAAAGAATATTTGAATCATTGAGATATTAATATTAAAGAAATTGGCTAAAAATTAAATTTTGGTTTTATACGATTTTTTTGCAGCTTTATAACAGCCATTTAATATCACTGTAAGACTGTTTAATGAAAACCAAATAAATTTACAAATAAGCCTCAATCTAAAAAATAAAACCCAATTTAAGTTAGGTACTATCCGATTCTTGAGAGAAGAGACCCACGTCATCATCTGTTGATAATTCGTCCTTATTCCTCTCAATAAAATAAGAGAGAGAATTGGCAGTGCATCAATGACATACGTTATTATAATTTGCATTGAGCTAAAAAGAGATAGATTACTCGGTACGTCCAAACGTGAAAGGGGGCGGCCCATGATATGTCAAATCTTTTAGCGTTTTCCATTGACTACACTTTTTTGCACCGAGTGCAATTTTTATTATTTTTGTCTTTGTCTTTGCTATGGGACTAAAGAGCAATGGAAATACACTGAGTGCAGTCAGTGCGAGTCAATGAAAAACGTTATTAAAATGTCATTTATGACTGTTTTCCTGCGCTGGAAGGTCGTTTATTCGTTTTCTTTGGCAATTTTCAATTTTTCGTAGCACTTTTATTCTTTTTACTGTTTTTATTTCACTATCACATCACAAATGCCAAGATTAAGAGCTCAAATTGAAAGTTTGTAGTGTTTTCAACTTTGTTTTGACGACAAAACATGAAAGGAAAACCACTGAGTTCCTAATCTCGGGGATTGGTTCTATCCTTAATCCATTATTTTGAAGAGGAAAAACGTAACGATGGACCTTTACTTCCACTTTCTGCTGTATTGGAGGTAATTATGTGAAAGCACCAAATAAAAATCGTATGACAAAGTAGAAATGTGTATTTTTACTCTTTTATTCAAATATGAGATTTTATAATATTTATTAATATTTTTATAATATAATATTTATAATACTCATAATTATACTTATAAGCCCCTAAAGAATATTAAAATAACACAAGTAGGGACAGTTCGATAAGTAAGAACCACAATATGGTTTAGAATGAAAAATAACAGCTACAACTATTCACAACTTTCCTTGGTTTTGGCCACTAATACTCAAGATATAAGTCTTTTAAAAGAAATGTTATTTTTCACAGGGGTAAAAACCCTAAAATTTGCTCTTCCCTCACTTTGTTTACCTACTCATGAACTTTATGAACAACAATTCAATACCGCACAAATACAGTTTCATAAATAGTCCTTCAGTTTCAATGAAGAATAATAATTAAATTCACATTTTTTTTGCATTTGGAAAAGAAAACTGTCAATTTCACTTGTATGTTTACTTTTTTAACAAGACACTTTTCTGGTGTTATTTTAACACAAGTACAGTTTCATAAATAGTCCTTCAGCATGTTAGTTCAGTTCCAATGAAGAATATTGATTAAATTCACAACTTTTTCCGCATGAAGGAAACTCGATTTCACTTGTACTTTTTTAACGAGGTACTTTTCCGGTGTGTATTTTATAAATCAGCATATCCTTCGCCCCTCGCCTTGTTTTCCTGCTTCTCGAATAGTTTTGTGACACAATTTTTTGTTTAAAAATATAGATAATCACGCTTAACGGCCCCCAAACCCCAAAATGTTTGACAGCATGACAACACAACAAACCATAGAGGTTATGTTTCCCGGTCTCTGTATTTCATATAATTTTTACTTTACAACAACCATTTTAGCTAACTGACGTAAAGACTGTCGATGACGTGGGTCTCTTCTCTCAAGAATCGGATAGTAGTGTCTTATCTTTGTTTCTTAGTCTCTTTAAAAGCAAACTAACTAAATAAAAAAAAATCTTAATATGCTTTTTACTCTAAAACGTTTGAGTGTAGTATTACTTTTTATTATTTTTAACACCCAAAAAAAATATGTAAGTACAAAAAAAATATTAAATGTCTCTTTTCTTAAGTATAATATTAACTTTTTAAGGAAAAGTTATTTGATTATTTAATTAATAATCT
>JAHBCN010005914.1:0-52047 GCA_019359885.1 Listronotus oregonensis | reverse complement strand
GGGGAAAGCTCTTTGGGATTTGAAACGATGTCTAGAAAAATGTATTTAAGGATTTTAAATTGAAAAAAATTAAAAAGTTTTAACTTAAATTTTAAAAAAAGTTGTTTTTTTTAATAATAAAACTATTATTAAGAAAAAAAAAAGTTTTTTAAGGGGGGAAAATTTTTCAAAAAAAAACCCCAACTCCCGGCTTATATCTCCATTATTTATAATTTTAATTGAACACTAAAAATAGGCTCCGCACGACCGCTACGGCATGCACACGCCCTCCCCCAAAGCGGGTAAGCCACAGAAAATATGTGTTTGTAATTTAGTAATAAATATTAATTAAAAAATTATGGTGAGTTCTATACACTTGTATGAATAAATTCTCATTGGAAACAAGTTTAAAGTTCATTTTTCAAAGAGTAGGGCTATTGTTAATTAACATTTTTTTTTTTTTTTAATGAAGGAGCTCCTCTTGAATATATACCTAATAAGATCACGTTATAAAAGTTTCTAAAATTCCTTTATTATATTTTTTTTTAAATTAGCAAAAAATGAAAATTTTTGAATTTTTGTTAATTTAAAAAATATATATAACAAACAAAATAAATGGGCTCCAAAAAGCAAAAAAATTATAGAGCAATTTATTTAAATATTTGGGATTGTTTTTAATAAAGAACGGAGATGGAAAAAAATTGTTAATTAACAATAGCCCTACTTGTTGAAAAATGAACTTTGTTGTAATTGTTTTCAACGGTATTTATTCATTTAAGTGTATAGATTTTTTTTAAATTTTTAATTAACATTTAATACTTAAAAAATATATTTTCTGGGGCAAGGGTGGGCGGGGGGGATTTTTTTTTTTTTTGTGTTTAATTAAATTATAAAGAATAAGGTAGAAGGTTTTTTTTTCAAATTTCTTAATTATTAATAGTTTTGGAGTTATTGGCAAAAAACGAAAAGTTTTTTTCAACTTAATTTGATAATAACTTTTGCAATTTTTTGCGTGCTAAAAAATCCTTTACATTAATTCAAAATCATTATACATGGTCCCATTTCCCCCGGCCGGGTAGGGGGGAAAAACATTTAACCGGCCTTTTTTTTTAAATTAAAATCGAAATTTTTCGTTAATTATCCAAATAATTAATTAAATTTTGGTATGGTGATTACCAGTTTTTAAGATCTACTTATCCATTTAAGTGAAAAACAGATATAGAATAATAAAAAATCTTGTACTTTACTTTTTTTAATCAATAATTAAACATGTTTTTAAAAACAACTTTTAATTACGTAATCGTACCTACGTAACTACACACATAAAAGAAACGTTCTACATATAGGTATAAAAAGTAATAATCGATTATTTTTGATTAATCGATTATTTTCGGTTAATCGCGTATTCAAAAATAATCGATTATTTATTTTGATAATCGCCCAGCCCTAGTCCCGGGGTATAGCAACTGAGTGTGTTACCTAAAAGAGAAAAAAAAACCTCAAAAAATCTAAATACTTTTCTACGTTTCGGTGGCAAGTAGTGATGGGATAATTCGAATTAAAAATAATTGATAATTTGATTATTGAAATAATTGCTATAATCGGATTATTCAAATTTAATTTAAATTACGAAAAATAACCTGATTCCACAGAATCGATGACGCGTCGCGAAAATGGCGAGACTTTTCAAAAAGAAAAGAGAAAAGATCATAAAATCATTCATGTCACTAAAATCTATAATAATAATTAATCGGAATGCCCGTTGTGTGGACTCAGCATCAGCATTATCTTATCACTCTTTTTTTCACGTTTTCGTCGTTTTCTTTTTTACGTTTTACGACAACGAATAAAAGAAATTATAATAATTAAAACAAGCCACGGAAATGTATTAAATTTTATTTTTTTCTTCTTAAATCCTTTTTTGAAAAAATTTAAGAATAATTATTAAAATAATGCGTTTATTCTTAAAATAAAAATAATGTATAAAAACTTAAAATTTTCAAAAATATAAATTTTTTTTAAAAATTTTAAATTTTTTTTGTTAATTTTTTTTTTTTTTTTTTTTAAAACGGTGGAAATTTCCAAACAAAAATATTTAAGTTTTTTTTTTTTTTGGGGCTTGGGTTTAAATAAAAATGGAATCAAGTTTTTCCCACCCCAACTTTTTTTAAAATATTTTTAAAACAAGGACTTTTAAACAAAAAAAATTTTGGATTTTTAAAAAATTTTTTTGGTTTTGGGTTTGTTTAAACAATTTTTAAAAAAATTTAAAATTTTTTAAAATTTAAGGAAAAATTTTTTAAAGTTGAATTAATTTACCTGTTTTTGGGTACTCTTTACGTTTAAAATTTAACTAAAATTTAGAACATAATTTTGATTTTTAATTTTTTTTTATTTTTTATAAATTACAAAGAGTTATTATGGGATTTTGGGGGTTTAAAAAAAAGAAGCAAAAGTGTACTTAATTTAACGATTTAATTCTTTAATTAAAAATAAAATTATCGGTTGTTTAAACCACAAAAAGTGGGGTTCCAACTTTTTAATTAAAAAATTAAATGATATAATATAGGTAAAACTTTTTTTATGAATATTAAATTTATTCAAAAAAGTGGGGGCTGCACGCTCCTCCAAGCACTGGTTAAACTGTATATTATTTTTTATTCATTTTTATTTTAGGATCATATGCGGATTTTCAAAGCCTTTATATTACTATTCCTGATATCAACACAATGTGTAGCTCATCCTACTAAACCAACGACAGAAAATATTGAAGGTGCAAATACAACAATTTGCCCAGAAGAACTGGCCAAAAGAAAACTTCCCCACACGATTTTTGATGAAGCAGAAAATATACAAAAAGAAAATCATGTAAAAATTAAAGATAAAGTTATTTTAAGAGAACCAATACAGATTTTTTCAGAAATATCTAATAAAAGAACCCTAGATGCAAATTTGAATAAAAATTTACAGGAAAATATTAGAACTGATAAAAATGCAGGACAGTCTTCTACAGAAAATTCTGATAAGACAACAACCATATGTCCTGAGGAACTTGAGAGACTAGAACTGGAAGAAAAATCAAGCATAATTTCACAACAAACACAAAATAATTTACAAAATGAATTAGGTCCTTCAGAAACCGAAAAAAAGTTTGAAAATTCTAGACAGTCTTTAACAGAAAATCCTGATGAAACAACAACTATATGTCCTGAGGAACTTGAAAGACAAAAACTAGAAAAAACATCAAATATAATTTCACAACAAACACAAGATAATTTACGAAATAGATTAGGAGCTTCAGAAGTCGAACAAAACCTTGAAAATTTAAGACAGTCTTCTACAGAAAGTTCTGATGAAACAACAACCATATGTCCTGAGGAACTTGAAAGACAAACACTGGCAGAAAAATCCAATTTAATTCCGCAACAAACGCAAGATACTTTACGAAATGAATTAAACCATTTAGGAAGCGAAAAAAATCTTGAAAACTCAAGACAGCCCTCTACAGAAGAATCTGATAAAACAACAACCATATGTCCCGAGGAGCTTGAAAGACAAAAACTGGCAGAAAAATCCAATATAATTCCACAACAAACGCAAGATACTTTACGAAATGAATTAGACCATTTAGGAAGCGAAAAAAATCTTGAAAACTCAAGACAGCCTGCTACAGAAGAATCTGATAAAACAACAACCATATGTCCCGAGGAGCTTGAAAGACAAAAACTGGCAGAAAAATCCAATATAATTCCACAACAAACGCAAGATACTTTACAAAATAAATTAGACCATTTAGGAAGCGAAAAAAATCTTGAAAATCAAGACAATCTTCTACAGAAAATTCTGATGAAACAACAACCATATGTCCAGAGGAACTTGAAAGACAAAAACTGGAAGAAAAATCGAGTATAATTCCACAACTAACACAAGAAAATTTACGAAATGAATTAAGTCTTTTAGTAACCCAACAAAATGTTGATAATATAAGACAATCTTCTACAGAAAATTCTGATGAAACAACAACCATATGTCCTGAAGAACTTGAAAGGCAAAAACTGGCAGAAAACTTCAATATAATTCCACAACAAACGCAAGATACTTTACGAAATGAATTAGGTCCTTCAGCAACCGAACAAAATATTGAAAATTCTAGAGAGTCTTCTTCAGAAAAATTTGATGAAACAACAACCATATGTCCTGAGGAACTTGAAAGACAGAAGTTAAGAGATTCTTTACCAATAAAACAAGAAGGTTCTGTAAAATTGTCTGGAGAAATTCCGGATGAAACTACCACTCTTTGCCCAGAAGAATTGGCCCAAAGGAAATTAGAAGAGACTCGAAAATACCTAGACAAATTCAAGGCACTAGTCAATAAGGCACAAAAACAAAAAAAATATAGAAAAAGGAGACAGACATCCAGTTATTCACCTTATTATGTAAACCAGCCGAGTTATAACTCACAAGGCGTTGCAGTTTCAAATAATCAGAAGGCATCCAGTTACAGCACTTTGGGATATAATTCACAAGGACCCTCCGATTCAAACAACCAAAATCAAGCTATTTATAATCCTTCGCAGGGCGCCTCAGCTTCAGGTAGCAACAAAAACCAACCTGGTTATAGTTCTCAAGGCCTTTCAGCTTCACAAGCTAATCAGAACCCAGCAAGTTATCAACCTCAAGGGTATAATGCACAAAGCAACATTTTGAAGAAAAATCAACCGAGTTATAGTCCTCAAGGTGGGCTGTCAGCTTATAATTCCAACGTAAAGACCTACCAACAAATTCAAAGGCAGTATAACGCTGCACAAACCTTTCAAAAAAACCCAAATTTTTATCCCAAAATATATCAGAACCATTTGAAGCCGGTGAAAACGTATCGAAATCCCAGTACCTATGTACGATATCCTAGTAATGGCAGTTTTAAAAATTATTATAGATTAAATAATGTTGGTAATCGGAGGCAGTTTCAAGGCGCACAACCTAGCACGACTTCTAGACCAGTAGCTAGAGTAACTCGGATAAAGAAATTTAGGCCTTCACCTGTGTTTGCGTAAATGAGTGAATTATATAATTTACATAATTTCCACTGTATAATATATTCTGATATTTGCAAGTCTATCTTCTTAAAACCTTTATTTTTGTTAAGGCCAGATTTTTATATACAGTATGTCCACGGAAAAGGTGTTGAAGAGAAAAAACTTTTTTATTTTTGATTTTATCGAAAAAAGCTACTCTTGATAAAAATTTTGCTACTTCTAAGAGTAAGATTGGGATAGAAACATTTAACATATTTTATACGGGGTGTTCAGAAAATTGAAAAAGCTTAAAATGGTACAACAGTAAAGTGCATTTATTTGATAAGATATGGAAATAAGTTATTAGGAAAAGTTGTTCAAAATTAAAAGGTAGTCTCTTATACCAATTTTTAAAAAATCGGCCTACTTTTATTTATTTGTAATTAAATTTATTTTAATATCAATTTAAATTTTTAATATCAATTTTGTCAAATTTTTTGCTGTTAAGTAGGCATTTAAAGCTGACGTTACTGCGGCTAATAAATTATAAAAGCAAAGTGTCAATAAAGCTTGTCACTATCAACGCCTACTAGTACAATAATGAGTTGTTAATTTGGAATTAGTTAATTAATTTTAAAATAATTTTTATCACAAGTTAATAAAAGTAGGCCAATTTTTTTGAAAATTAATATAAGAAACTATCTTTTACTTTTGAACAACTTTTCCTAGTAACTTATTTCCATATCTTCTCAAATAAATGCACTTTACCCTTGAACCATTTAAAGTTTTTTCAATTTTCTGAGTACCGCGTATAAAATTTGTTAAATGTTTTTATCCCAATCTTACTTTAAAAAGTAGCAATTTTTTTAAGAGTAGTTTTTTTTTTATAAAATTAAAAATAAAGAAGTTTTTTACTATTCAACACCTTTTCCGTGGACGTACTGGTGTGCCCACGGAAAAGGTGTTGAGTAAGAAAACTTCTTTATTTTTAATTTTATCGAAAAAAGTTACTTAGATAAAAAAATTTGCTACTTCTTAGAGTAATATTGGGATAAAAACATTTAACATATTTTATACGCGGTGTTTAGAAAATTGAAAAAACTTAAAATGGTACAAGAGTAAAGTGCATTTATTTGCAAAAATATGGAAATAAGTTACTAGAAAAAGTTGTTCAAACGTAAAAGGTAGTCTCTAATACCAACTTTCAAAAAAAACGGCCCACTTTTATTTATTTGTAATTAAAATTTCATTATCAATTAACTAATTTAAAATTTTTGTACTAGTAGGCGTTGATAGTGACAAGCTTTATTGACATTTGGCTTTTATAATTCATTAGCCGCAGTATCGTCAGCTTTAAATGCTTACTTAACAGCAAAAAATTTGATTATAAATTGATATTAAAATAAATTTAATCAAAAAAAGAAAAGTTTTTTAAGGGGAAATTTTAATTTTTTTTAAAATTTTAAAATTTTAAAAATTTCCCATAAAAATTTTTGGAAAAAACCCTTTTTTAATTTTTGGTGGCCCTAAAAAATGATTTATTAAAAAAGGGTTTGGTTTTTGAATTTTTCCCCCCCCAAAACCCAAAAATTTTCAAAAATCCCCTTTTTTTTATAAAATTTAAAAAATTTTTAATTTTAAAAATTTTTGAAGTGGGCGTAATTTTAAATTTTAAAAAAATTTTTTTAAAAAAATTTTTGCTTGGGCCCTTTTTAAAAAACCGGGGGGGGGGGAATAAGGGAATATTTTAAAAAAAAAAATAAAAAATTTTTTTAAAAAATTTTTTAAACCCCTTTTAATTTGAAAACCTTAAATTTTTTCCTTTTTTAAAAAATTTTTTTTTTTTTTAAAACAAATTTTTTTTTTTTTTTTAAAATTAAAATTTTTTTCAAAAAAATTTTTTTAAAAAAATAAAAAGGGGGTTTTTCCTTTACCCCCCCCCAAATTTAACGTTAACAAAAAAAAAAATGAAAAAATTTGGGATATTTTAGAAAAATTTCCCTTTTTAAAGGTTTAAATAATCAAACCCAAACCTTAAAAATTTTCCCTATTAAAAAAGGCTTAAGAAAAAATAAATTTGAAATTTCCTTTTTAAAAATTTTTAAATTTAAAAGTTTTAAACCAAACTTTTTTTTAAAATTTGGTTTTCTTTTTTAAGTAAATTTTTTAAAAATGTTTTGGGGGTTTTTTTAAAAGAAAAAAATTTAAAAATTTTTTTTAAAAAAAGGGGGGGAAAAAAAATTTTAAAAAATAAAAAAATAAAAACCTTTTTAAAAAAATTAAAAAAAGGGTTTTTTAAAAAAAATTTTTGGAAATTTTGCCTATTTTAAACCCCAAATTTAGTTTTTTTAAAATTAAAAAATTTAAAAAACAAAAAATTTTTTTTCCAAATTTTATTTTTAAAAAAAAAAAGGAAAAAAATTTTTTAATTAAAAAAACAAAAATTTTTTAAAAAATTTTCCCAAAAAAATTTTTTCCCAAAAGTTTATCTTTTAACCCTTTGTAAAAAACCCACATTTGAAAAAATATTTCAATTTCCTTAAATTACTAAAATAAAATATGATTTAACCAAACTTGGGTACACATTTCAACCTTTTCCTGGTCTTAGTTTCAATTTAAACCCCCTAAACCCATTTTTGAAAATTTAAAAGGTCTTTTTTTAATTTGGTTTTTTTTTTTAAAATATCATTATTTATTTGAAATAAAAAAAAAAAATTTTTAAAATATTCTTTAAATTATAATTTTGGGTTTTAAATCAAGCCGCGGCCAAAACAAAAAAAAAAAAAAAAACATAATTGATATTAAAAAAAATTTTTAATCACAAAAAAATAAAATACGGATTTTTTTCAAAAAATTGGTATAAAACTTTTTAATTTTGAACAACTTTTCCAGTAATTATTTCCTTTTCTTTCCAAATATTAAAATTTTACCTTTCCTTTTTAAGTTTTTTAATTTTTTTGCCCCCCGAAAAAATAGTTAAATGTTTTATTAAATTTCCCTTAAAGTACAAAAAATTTTTATCAAATACTTTTTGATAAAATAAAAATAAAAAATTTTTCTCTTAAATTTTTGGAATACTGTAAAACAATAATTTCACTTGCAAAAATTATATAAATTTGGCACGTCGATAGCTTTTAGTCTTGTGTAATTATCCTATGGCTAACCCACCCTCTATATCTTTTTTTGCTCTTATATCTAATAACCGGCGGAAGGGGTGGTATAGAAAAATTATAATAAAAACCTCTGTTTAAAAATTTTATGCATTCCGGTTGGGCCCCCTTTATTTTTTTTTTAACGGGTTTTGAATTTATTAATAGTTTAAAGTGGTTTTGGACATTTTTCTTTGTCTTATTTATTTTATTATTGATGATGAGCATGTTAAAAATTTGAAAGAATTTCTTAGAAGTTATCTGTTTTATGCTGAAAATATTGGTGGTTTAATTTTAGCAGTATTATTTAAGAGACTAAATAAACATTATTTTTTTATTATTATCATAATTATTTTTTAACATATTTAATGTTTGTTTCTTTCTATATCAACTTTTTATTTGTTTTATTTATTTCTTAGTATAGGAATTTGTTTGATTGTGTTTAAATAAACAGCATTAATTTGTACAAATTTGTATTTTATTTATAAATTTTCTTAATGTATATTTACAATTAATTTTAAAAATAAATATTTTAAATAAATCCTCCTTGCAAGTTAGCAAATATATAGTTTGATTTAAGCAGTTCTGACAAATCTAGTAGAGTCTATTTAAGATTTTCAGCAGCAATTAGATAAATATGTTCTTTAAGTTTTGTGGGATTAATGTTTCAATAAGTCTCGTTGGGTTACTCGTCTGGAAAGTTTTTAGAGAATAAGACCACTTTGGTCCCGGTCCCGGGGTATAGCCAACTGAGTGTGGTTAGTTGTTTCGGTGGCAAGTCGGCAACTGTTGCCAAGAAAAAATTAAAAATTATTTTTTAAAGAAATTTTGGTTTAAAAATTTAGGCAATTCTGAAAGCTTTTTTAATATTTATGAAAATATTTTTCAAATGTAGTTTTAATTTTTATTTTGTTTTTCTTTACTTGCACCGAAACGTAGATTAGTTTGTTGAATTTTTTGGGGGTTTTTTTCATTTTTCTATTTCAGGCGATCTTCAGTTCATAGGTCAACAGGACTGAGTACACTTATTTCGCTATAACCCGGGACAAGGTTGAAAGTGGTCCCGTTCTTTTCTAGGCAACTAACCCAACGAGAACTTATTGACGTAGTTAGATAAAAAATATACAGTACTAGGACTTCAACTTCTTTCTATTATAGTCAAAGTGAGCTACCATTTTGATTTTTAAACATTGTATGATTTTAAATGTCTTTTTTTAAATTTTATTAGTCAATAGAGAGATATAGTTGGTGCTGTAACGTCATGCAGTATTTACGAAGGCTATTTTGACAGTTACGTGATGCGCATGGGGTAATTTACGAGGTTATAACTCCGCGTTTTATTTAAAATACCGCACAAAATCGTCATGCGCACAATTTTTTTGTTCGTTTATATTTTTGGATTTAGATTTAGATTAGGGTTAGATTGATTTTGACTATTTCCAGAATTGTTTTGCATTTCTCTCAATTATTTTTTGTTATGTTATTATTAGTTCTGTTATTTTGGGATGCCTAATATTTATAAGAAAAAACCAAGAAACAAAGAAAAAACTGCTTTTAAAATAACAGGGAAAAATTTTAGCATCCAAACTCTTAAAGGATCATCTTCCAAAATATTAATTGAAATTTTTTAATATAAAATTTTTCGGTCCATAATTCAATATAAATCCCTTTTTGGGGCTGCGGAAGTGTTTTTTAAAAAAGGGCCGGGAAACCCAGATACTTTTTTGTAAAGGGGAAAACCCCCCTTAATTAGAAAATAAATAATAAAAAGGATTTTACGAAATGCTCCTGATAATTTGTATTACCAGATTAGCTCAAAAAATTTAAGTTCATTTATCCATCAATTAAATTTTTTTATTTTTTTCTTTTTATAAAATTTTTTAATTTTAATTTTTCAAAAAAATTTTTAAAAAATAAAAAAAAAAAAAAAATTTTTTTAAAATTTTTTGTTAAAATATTTTTTTCTTTTCTGGACTAAAAACTTAATTTTCCCAAAAAATTCTTTTTTAAAAAGTTTTTTCGGGTCGTCAATTTAGTTTGGGGGGATATAAGTTGCCCCAAAATTGGTAATTATATTTTGGGAGACTACATAGATAGAAAATCGGTTAAATGGGGAAAGTTTTAGACAATTATGTTATAACCTTTACTACATGGTTTTATCTTTCGGGTTTTTTGGGAATTTTGAAAAAACCTGAAACATCATTTTCGAAAATCAGCCATTTTTTTTTTAAAAATAAAAATTTTTAAAAACAAAACTTTTTAAAAACAATTTTTTTTTGAATTGACCATAGTCAATTTTTTTTTTTACGTTTGGGGTTTTTAGAATCATCATCAACTATATTTTTTCATATGGACCCATATTTAATTTTTCGCACCAAAAAGTGCTTTTTTCTGTTTTTAACAATGTTAACATGTTAAAATTTAAAAAGTTTATAACCTCAATTATTTCAAAAAAAAAAAATTTTCTCAGTTGGCCTTGATTCCGGCGAACGTCATTTTTTGTAAACAATAAAAATTAGTAATTGGGAAAATAGATAAGCTGAACAGACATTTAACAGAAATGGGTTCCAACATAGCTATTACGTTTAAAACCGGGTTTCAACAAAACTACACGAAAATTTTTTTGAAACAAAAGCAAAAACAATGAAAAGTGGCTAAACTAAATTCCTACTAAAAAGAAGATGTAAAATAACGACCTAAAATTTAAAATATTGTCTATATCTCTCAACATATTAAGGGGATTTTTTTTAAAAGTCTAACTAGTCTATAATGGTTGACTTTTGGGAAAACGGAATTCTCTATCAACATCCCGGCTGAAGATTTTGTTTTTAAATGTTGGTTAACTGCAGCATCTCGTTGTCGATTTTCTTCAAGTACTTTCAGGTCGTGGTTTTTAAACTTCCCCAAATTTAAGCAAATTTTAACCGTTTTCGAAAAAAATTTATTTAGGATGCAGTTTTTTTTTTTAAAAAATTAACCATTTTACAGAGTTAAAAAAAATGAGAAAATACTTGTTTTTTTAAATGAGTTATAAACTTCTAAACTATAACATGTTAAATTTTGAAATCAGAATAAAAAGCACTTTTTTTGGTGCGAAAAAAACAAAAAAGGCGCCCAAAAAAAAATAAGTTGATGATGATTCAAAAACCCCAAAAAAATAAAAAAAAATTTGACTTCTCGGCATATTCTACAAAAAAAAATTTCTATGAAGAAGTTTTTTTTAATTTGAAAAATTTTTTCAAAAAAAACCATTTTCGAAAATGCATTTTCAGGTTTTTCCAAAATTTCTCAAAAATTTTAAAACATAAAAATGTAGTAAACGGGTTTTCTTTTTAAAATTAATTTTCCCCCAAAATTTCCCCATTTAATTTTCTACGTGGCCCCAAATTCCCTAAAATTCCCCCCCAAACAATTTAAAAACTAACGCTTCGTAATAGGGCGTCTTTCATATCTGTGAAAACAACCAACAAATACCGCGTGCAGTATTCAAATAGCGCCTTACTTAACGTACTTGTATTACCGCTAAATAAAGTACCCATATCTCTCTATTATTAGTAGTAGTAGTTACTTTACTAAGACATTATTAAACCTGAATTATAAGAAAATAAATTTTATTATTCATTAAAATAAAATAAACATCTTTAATCCAGAATATATTTTATTTTACTGAACTAGTGTGGTATAAGTTTAAACCCCCTAAATTTTAATTTTTAAAAAGGGGTTTTTAAATCGGGGGATATAAAAAATTTTTAAAAATTTAAAAAAACCAAATTTTTTTTGGGGAAAAGGGGGGGGAAAAAAGGGTTTTAAAAAAATTTTTTAACCCCAAAAAATTTTTTTTAATAAATTAAAAATTTTTTTTTAAAAAAAAAAAATGGGTTAAAATTTTTGTTTGTTTTACCTCGGCAAAAATTGGGGTTTCCCTTTTTTAAGTTTAAAGTTTTTTTAAAACCCCAAATTAAAGAAAAGGGAAAAAATTTAAAAAACCCCAGTAATTTTTTTCCCTTTTTAAAAAAGGGAAAAATTTAAAAAAAAGGGGCCTTTTTAAAAAAAACAATTTTTTTAAGAAAAAAAAAACAAAATTTGTGTAAGATAATAAATTTTTTTTTTAAAACAAATTTATTAAAGTTAAAAAACCAATTTTTCCCCTTTTCCCTAAAATTTTAAAAAATTTGGGAAAATTTTAAAAAATTTCAAAAAAAAAAGGGCCTTTTCGGCCCAATTTTTTTTATTTAAAAAAAAAAAATTTCTTTAAAATTTTTAAAAAAATGGGTTTTATTCAATGCCCGGGGGATTTTCCCAAAAAAAATTTTCCCCAAATTTTTTAAAGGGGGTTTTGGGGGGGCCCCTTTTTAATTTAAAAAATCTTTTTCCCCAAAAACCCAAATTTTTGGGTTTAATGCACCCCCTGAAAACTAAAAAAACCTTTTTAAAAATTTTCCCCCTTTAAAAAAAAAATTAAAAACCAAAAAGGGGGAAAAATTTTTTTTGGAAAAAAAATTTTTTTTTGTTTTAAAATTTTTTTTAAAAAAGGGGCCCTTTCCCCTTTTTTTTAAAAAGAAAAAATTTTTTGGGGAAATATTTTTTCTTTAAAAAAAAAAAAAAAAAATTTCCCCAAGGGGATTTTTAAGCAAAAAAAAATTAAAAAAACCCCAAAATTTTTAAAAATTTAAAATTAAAATTTTTTAAAAAATGGAGTTTAAAGGGTTTTTTTATTTTTTTTGGGGTTTTAAAAAACCCAAATCATTATTTAGGGGAAATTTTTTTTTTTTTTAAATTTTTTTTAAAAAAAAATTTTTTTTTTAAAAATTTTAAAAAAAAAACCAACCCAAAAAAAAATAAATTTAAAAAAAAAATTTTTTAAAAAAATTTAAAAAAAAAAACTTTTTAAAAATTCCCCAACCCCCAAAAAAATTTTATAAATTTTACCTAAAAATATTTCAAAAAAAATTTTAAAAAACCCCCAAAAAATAAATTTTAAAAACCGTTTTCTTTTCCCCCCCTTTTTTTTTGGGGGTTTTAAATTGTTTTGTTTTGGATACGTTTGTTTATTTAAAAAATTAAAAGTTTATTCTTAAAGGAAAAAAATATTTTGGGTTTATTTTTTTAAAAGGGTTTTTTACGGGGAAAACCCCTGCTTTTTTGGAGTTTTTTAAAAAATTTTTTTTTATAAATTTTTTGAACTTAAAAACCCATTTTAAAAGGGGAAAAAACGGAAAAAACCCCCCCAAATTTTGAAGGTTTTATTTTAAAAAATTTAAAATTTTTTAATATCAATTTAAACATAAAAAAAGTTTTTTTTTAAAAAATAATTTTTTTCATTTTTTAGGAAAAAACCCCAAAGGGGAAACCTGTTCTTTCAAAAAAAAACCCCCTTTTTCCCTTTGGTTTTTAAAATGGGGAAGAAATAGATTCCAAAAAAACCCCAAATTTTAAGAAAAAAAAAGAATTTAAATGTCCGCAGAAAAATTTTCTGTTTTAAAAACCCCAAATTTTTTAAAACCCCCCCTTTTTTAACCCAAAATATACTAACTTTTTTTCCCCAAAATTTAAAAAAAATTTTTAAAAAAATTTTTTTTTTAAAAATTTTTTTAAATTTTTTCCCCCTTTAAAGTAAAATACTTTTTAAAATGGTTATTGTTTAAAAAAAATTTTTTAAATTTTTAAAAATTTTTTTCTTAGTTGTAAAAACTTATTTTTTAAAAATTAAAAAATTTTTTTTTAAATATAAAAAAAATTATTATATCTATGTGTTTTTTAGTAAAACTAATGAGTAAGGAATCATGTAAATAAGTTTATCCTGCAAATTAATAGGTGTTCTACCATAGAATCATTCAGTTAGGCTGTGAACTGGTTGAAGAAAGAGAAATTTATTTATTTATTTATTTAACGGGCATTGCCCAATATTTACAAAGGTAAAAAAGAAATATAAAACTAAATTGTACATATCATAATCACATAATAATACATTATCACAATTAGTTGCATTAGGAAAGATAAAAATTAATAGAACATTAATGATGCCTAAGATGGTTTCTAAGAGAGCTCTCAGATACATAAAACAGATCTATAATTAGCTCATTTGAATTTCTCATGATTCTATCAATCGTCCTATTTTGTCCATAATTTGTTCTATGGGTATGAATATTGAATATTCTTGAATATGGAAGTTCAGTTGAGACAGAATTTGTGGGCAATCAACCAAACCATGAAGAACTCTATGGGCAGTCATATCAGTTTTCCTCCTTCTTGAGGCAAAACTGTCAATATTTAAATGCTTTGTAGAGCGGTAAAATCAATCTCTGTAGATGGGATGCCACTTTTATATCGACAATGTTGTCGATATGTGTTTGATAGAAAGGCGACCAAACAGCAGTGCAATACTCTAAATGTGGCCTGACCGGAGAAACACAGAGAGTCCTTATAGTAAAAATGTTTTTAAAATCCTTGGTATTTCTTTTAACAAAACCAAGCATTCTAAGTGCCTTACTGCAACAGGCCTGAATATGATGTACAAAAGATAGTTTACTGTCGAACAGTACACCCAGATCCCTAATTATATGTACCTTATCAATAGCCCTACCATCAAGAGAAAACTCACTGGGCACCATACCCATACATCTGCCAAACTGAATATATTTAAGTACATTTCTGGACATTTAATTTTAACTTGTTTCGGATGCACCAAGTATGGAAACAATCTAAGTCTTGTTGAAATAACGCATAATGATCAGGACACGAATTGGCTTTATAAATCTTAAGGTCATCCGCATAAAGGGCAAATTCAGAATAGTGAAAGCAATCAGATACATCATTAATAAAGAGATTAAACAGTATTGGAGCAAAATGAGCTCCTTGAGGAACACCTGAAATAACTTTGATAATTCTAGATAGATGATTATTTAGCTTAACAACTTGCTCTCTTCCCCTGATCTATATGATCTGATCCATTCCATAAAGACACCATGAACTCCCATTTGAGAAAGCTTTTTTATCAGAATATCATGATCTACACTGTTGAAAGCCTTGGAAAAGTCTGTGTAGACAGAATCCACAATACATCCCTCCTCCAAGGCCCCGACAATGTAGTCATGATACACAAGCAAATTAGAAGTTGCAGATCGCCCCTCATGAAAACCATGCTGGTTAATTATAATTGTATTCCTAAATGTACTCTTAAAAAAGTCTGCAATGATAAACTCAAAAATTTTTTGAATTACAGAAATCTTAGAAATTGGCAATTTAAGGAAAATTTGTGCATTTTTGATGTTAGGTCCAAGTAGGGTGTCATAATTTAAACACTAGAAGTTGCCAACAAAATTTGATTTCTAATTCGTGATCAGCCCTCCAAAAAAACCCTGTACACTAAATTTCAATAAAATTGGCTCCTATAAGTCAGAAATTATCATTAGCTAAATTACTGACTATTACAATAGGTTATGCCGAAATTAAAATAAATATATTAGTTTATCTTAGGTACAGTACTTACATGGAAATTTCTATGTGCCCGCCATAAATTATCACTTTTTCGTATTCTCATTAACAGGTGATATTGAGCATCTAATTTCTCTATACAGGATTCACAAACAGTCTTTGGCAAGTTATCATATTTATCCAGCTGCAAAAAGAAAACATTTTATGATAATTGAAAAAAAAACAGATATAGTTTCAGTAAGATGGTCCAAATTTAAAACCAAATAATCCATCTACAAGGTTGGTAACAACAGAAAAATTAAAAACTTGGCCTTGTTTAAATGATTCAACTGGAAGGTTGATAAGAGAAAAAAATATGAAATATTAAAAACCTTGGCCTTGTTTTTGATTATTTTTAATCAAGTAAAAATTATTAAAAACCTATCTCTATTCTAGAAAATGAAATTTATATAATAGATGAACTAGAAAACTAAAAATTGAGATAAATTTACCGAAATTGGCAAAAGTTTGATTTTATTCATTAAATCCAGCTTTTTGGCCCTGGCAGTGTACAAATGTATGACCACTTTTTTCTGTTTAGAGCACAAACGGCATATGAAACCTGCCATAATGGCTTGTCCGTAACTTCCCATCGTCGTTATACGGTATTTCGAGTTACTTTAAACACTAAAACTATTTTTTTTAGGACTAAAAGAGAAAAAGCCCCAAAAAATAACAGAAAGATATCGCACAAGTTTATTTACGTTTCGACATGTGTTCGACAGTTTCCTTAGGTTGACAGTTGACTGAACTGCAATATTTATGGCTTTCATGCTAATGAATTCGCCAGCTATCCCCTTTCCAGTCACACGTTGCGAGTTCGCAACGTGAGATTTCCTGGGCTATGTCGGTAGAAAATCTGGATGCTGGGCTCTGTAGCTTTCAGGAATTCCGATGTTATTTACAAATGTAAACTTTTCCAGTCTTTTGAATTATGAAAGGCATAAATAATGGCGGTTAAACCAAGGACTGCTACTGGTATTGTGTATAACCAGCTTGTTGTCAGTTTGACCTCTCACGCTGCGCGCACAATCTTTCTTTCGCCAGAATGACAATCTCATGCACGACACAAAACGTAAATACAACAAGGATCTCGGCCTTTAACGCTCACAACGCTTAGCCCCAAAAGAAATAACCCATTAACTGGCGGCGAGTTCCTTTTCGATTTCCACGAGCAAAAGCACACTTTTTCTGCGCCACTGCGGTCGATTCCCACGAAAAGTCGAAGCTTTCTATACTAGGTGAAAGTCGAAACAGAAGTGCAATTGTGGTTGAAACATTCTGAGGTACTTTTACTACTTACTACCTTTAAAATATACTACTAGAGGCAGCTTTGCCAAGCAATTAAGCGAGCGAAAGAAAAAGGGATTAGACTTATTGGTGCTATTCTCTAGCCAAGCGATAAGGCTGCCTCTAGGTAAGTATAAGCTCGAAGGTTAAAAGGAATACACTTTCGATTAAATAACCGGTTTTTAATTACAGCTGTTTCTGGTGGGTATTACCGGTTTTGCGAACAACAAAACTCAATATCAGCTGATTGTCAAATCGAAGTTATGTAGAAAGTTATTTTACGTTTATGTTTTGTAAAATATACCCAAATTATTAAATAATACGTAGTAATTAGAAAAACAGCGCGAGGAATACAAATTTTAGCTAATATAGTAAAACGATACTAAATCCAGTCGTTTTAAAATCCGCGGGCGAACTATAGTAAATTTTTGTTTTTTTGGTTGTTTTGACGTTTGTGAAATACCCCAAAAATAAAACACAAAAATGGTGGCAAACAAGCGTAGTATCTAGTAAAATTCATTAAAATTCCAAGGGAAAACAATACGTATGTACAAAAATAAGCTTTAAAACTATATTACTTAATATTAATCTGTCATGGCAACAATAAGTTCTGAGGATTCAACCACGAGCACTGCACCAAGAATATTTCATTTATCTTCCAGTTCTGATAGCCAAAATGTCCATAAATGTCCTCTTTGTAAGAAATTCAGGAAGTATTTTTACTGTAAGGATTGTATTCAGAACGAAGATATAACAAGTAGTAAAAATGATGAGAGGTAAGTATAAACTTTTCTATTATTAGCTATTTAGAGTGTTTATTAATATCACAAACAATATTACATATATATGAGCAATTTGTAGCAGAATTTATCAAATTTATTTAAATTTGACCCGGTATTGCAAACAATATTTACAGGATGCAGCAAACTAAGTGGGAGTGCTAGGAATTGAAGATTAGATTGTTTATGCAAAGAGGAACCAATTTTTTAAAGGGATAACAATATCTAAACAAAAAGTAAATATTTTATTAATGAACTAGTCAGTTATAATATACATAAAATGATACACACTGTGCAACTACTTTATACATGCTAATTCAAAATGAATTAAATAGATTGCAAAAATTACAAAATGGGGCAATGACACTGATATTGTGCTGCTCCAAATATACTCCAATTAGGCTAATGCATCAGTGCTTACACTGGTTGCCAATTTCAGAATACTTTAAATTTTGTGTTTTAGTGTTTGTATTTAAAATTAAAATGAGTAATGCTTCTTTCTATCTGGTTAATAAACTTATTTATAATCATTTTTCGAGAATTTTTATAAGTTACCTCAGGAATTGAAAAAAGTCATTTTACTTTTAACTTATAAAACATGACTCAAGACCTATCTCCTAAAAGAGTGCAACATTTTGTAACGTGTATGTTAGCTGTTTGACTTGATTTTTTTTGTTTTGGGCTTTACTTTGCTGACCCCAAATTAGAATACTTTTTTTGTGCTTTTTTATTGTATGTATTTTATTAGGGTATTTATTTCCTAATGATTTTACCTGTTTTTGACTTTTATTTTAGGTTTTTTATGATATGATGTACTTTAAAACTTTTATGTGGCTGTTAGTTGTTCTTGTTTTTTTTCAATTTGTATTTTCTTTATTATACTTAATTTGCCTATGTGTATTATTGATTAGCTGAAATATTTGTTAAAGAATTTAATAATTATAAAGACGGTTTAATACAATATTAAAAAAAATTCCGATTTTAATCGCAGTTGGAGAAAAAAATGAATCCTTTTAAAAGCACATTTTAAAATGACAAGTTTAAGAATTACAGCTATCAATGAAAACGACGCATTTTACATGTCACATTTCTATTGTGTCTAAACTGTCAGTCTACGTGTAAGTTACTTGGCAAAGTTTATATAGTCTTCAGTTTTCAAAGCTACTCTAACATGGCACTCACTATGTCATTCAAAAAAATAGCTAAAACAAAATATTCATTTATTTATTTGTCAGTACATTACAGAATAAAAAGATTCCAAATAGTACAACTTAAACAAAAACAAAAAATATTGGGGTGTAATAATGAAACAGTTTTTATTGATTTTTATTTGACTTAAAAACTTGTATTTATCTTTCTCAACTTGAATAGTTAGAACTTTTTTTTGTATTAAATTTCATTTCATTTCAGGGAAACCAATGGATTAAACAATTAATATTCCTCTGAAGTTTGTTACGATATTTTCCAATAATTTTAAAATTTTCCAACCGTGTAGAGTGAACATTATTCAAGATATACCTACCATCCTTTCTTAGTTGGCTACCCTTATGTACATAATTTTTTTTTTAGTGTCTTCAATATCCGAAAAGTTTTTGGGGAACTTGATGAAAATAGAAGAAACATTGAACGTAACTGTTTAAAATTATTGGAATCAAAGCAGAAGTGTGATGTTTTGGTAATTACTTATTTGTTTTTTTGATAAATATTCTAATTATTACAGTTTTATACTAGCGGGGGCAACCAAAGACATTTTAGAATCCAGATTTATAGGCTAGACCAGGGATCTCCAAACTTTCCAACCTTAGGGCCATACTGATTACTCCAGTAAGTTCCGAGGGCCAAAACCATATTATCATTGTTGCCGGTGGTAAGAAGTGAAATAGTCCACTGATGAAAAAAAGTCCGAAAAAGTACACAACGTTTAAAAAGGCTGCAAATCGGACTAAAGTCCGCAAAACGGCAACACTGCATATTATTAATTTTCCTGTCATTATCTGTAATTCTAGATTAGTCGAGAGTACGAGCCATGAGGAGTAACGTGACACGACATCTGGTGGACACAAGCGAAATAGGTAGTACCTTCTATCGCTAACAGATAGCGCTAATAGCACGTGCAGAATAATCTCGTTGGTTCGAGAAAGTTCTGGTGTCTTCCACTCACTTCTAGATGGCAGTAATTGGAATATATAAGAAGGCTAGTGGCGCAACCACAAGTCAGTTCCTATGACACTGTTATTAAATAACATATTGCATACCTCCTTAAAACGTTCTGTTTAG
The DNA here is from genome assembly GCA_019359885.1 of Listronotus oregonensis. Taxonomy (NCBI): domain Eukaryota; kingdom Metazoa; phylum Arthropoda; class Insecta; order Coleoptera; family Curculionidae; genus Listronotus; species Listronotus oregonensis. The sequence continues at coordinate 32,085 of JAHBCN010005914.1, read as the reverse complement.
TTAAGTTATAACAGTATTTTTATTTGAATTGTTGCTTTTGTGTGTGAATTAGTAGTATGAAAAGAAGCGAAAAATTGATAGTGAATGCAGAAAATTCAAAGATCAGTGGAACATTCAGTATTTCGTAATTGAGTCCAGTAACAAGGGGCTATGTTTGATTTGCAATGAAAGCATAGCCCTTCTCAAAGAATATAACATTAAACGTCATTATGAAACAAAACATTTTCAAAATTACTCAAAATATACAGGAAGTTTGCGACAGAAAATTCGAGCTATGCAGCGGATTGAAATCGCAGCAATCTTCATTTACAAAACTCAAAACTGAACAAGAGGCTGCAACCGTGCCAGCTTTCGTGGCTCTTGAAATTGCAAAACGTGGAAAACCATTCACCGATGGAGAAATGATCAAAGAATGCATAATTGCAGTAGCCGAAGAAATGCCCTGAAAAGGTAAATTTATTAAAAACTGTCAGTATGTCAGCAAACACTGTGGCTCAAAGGGTAGAAAACATCGCTGAAAATATATCCTCTCAACTGTTCGACAAAAATGGACATTTTGAGTGGTTTTCTTTGGCCTTGGATGAGTCAACGGATGTGTCAGATACTGCTCAGGTGTTGATTTATATTCGAGGAGTAGATAAAAGCTATGAAGTGCACGAAGAACTTCTAAAAAAAGTACAGGGAAGTTCAAAAATAACGGCCTGTTTACTTTAAAATGAATAACCCTGTATGTTTTGTGTTTTTTTATGTATATGGCTAGTGGTCTGGAAGTTTCAAATAACATTTTTTGTGTTTTCGTTTATATTGTATGGTTTTGTTTTTATTACTTGAGATCCAATAGTGTTTTGTGTTTTAAAGATAGTATGAATATTAAATTTATTACCTATTCTTTGATTTTTATTTTATCAGCCAGGAATATATGGTAAAAATCAATTCAAAAATTTATAAAAGATTTTCCGCCGACTATTGTTATTAAACCATTTTAATGTGGATAAAAGAGTCTGTTTTCTAATACGTCTTTGGTGATCACAATTTTTAATTTTTGAATTAATACAAAACATTTTCCAAATTTTAGCAAACAAAAATTAGACAAGGCAAAGAGCGTAATAGAATAGTGCGCTTAGTGTTGGAAGAAAAGCGTCAAAAACGAGCAGCGTTAAACCAGAAACTCGCGGAACTTCGCGAGAAAAATCATGAGAGAAGCGAGAAATTGAAAGCGTACAAAACCAAAAGCGAGGCCTTAGAGGATTGCGTTTCCAAGAAGTGCGATGACGTGTCGTCGGCGCAAGAAAAGTTAAATGAGAAATATGTGGATACGAAGAGATTAGCTAGGTTGAGAGTGCAGCAGTTGTTTAAATATGTTTTTCCTATATCTGTTGTCAAGCCTACTGTGTAAGTAATATTTTTTTGTTGGCAGTGTTGAGGTTATTAAAATCATAATTTTTTTTTCGACAAAGCAGAATAAAATAAAATTCTGATAACAAAAAATAATAATAAATTATATGATATTATGGGGAAAAATTGGTTTTATACAATAAATTTATTTTAAATTATCTTTAAAATATTCAGACAATCCATAATAAGTTTTTCCTAACAATAACTTTTTGACGAACAATTTGAATTTATGAAAATTACCTATATTTTAAATACTACCAGGTAAATGATTAAACATTTTTTTGAGTCATAAAGATTTTTTTAATACAGTAGAAAATGGATTTGGAAGATAAAGTTGAGAATTTTGTCCAGTATTGTGCGAATAATTATTAGTATTATTAAACAAATATTTTTTGTATATTAAAGGTACTGTTTCTAAAACATAGATAGAAGTAAGTGTTAAAATTCTTTGTGATATTAATAATGGTTTTCATGAGTTTTTGAACTTGGCTTTACAAATATATAAAACTGCTCTCTTTTGCAAGAAAAACACTGAATATAATAGATACTAATAAGAATTTTCCCAAAAAAATGCCATAGAGTAAAATTGACTGCTGGGCGCCATCTTGGAGAAAAAAATTAAATGAAATGAGTGGTCTTTTGGCGCACATTTTGAAGCTCCTGACGAGTACTTTACAACCCTAGAATATAAAGTCAATTCCTTTACTCACTACAAAATGGTGTTACATTTAATAATTACCTGAATACATTAACATTTAACTTGATAATTCAAATAAATACGTTGAGTTAAGTTGAGAAGATGCTGGAAATGGTTGCCTTGAACTTCTTGACACAAGAACAGTCAGTCTGAAATTTCACGCCAAACATTTTTAAACACAGTAAAATTGATATTTCTACAAACTAATATTTGTTATTTGCTGATGTATATCTTATCTAATATTGAAGCAGGTTCAGTTTCGTACCTGAATATCAACACGATTTCCCCGGTCGTTGGATTGGCCGTCGAGGTCCTGTGGAATGGCCAGCTCGCTCGCCAGATTTGACACCTCTGGACTTTTTTCTATGGAGCTATTTGAAGCAAAAGGTGTACGAAACTGAGCCTGCTTCAATATTGGATATACGACTGAGAATAACAAATATTAATTTGTAGAAATATCGATGTTACTGTGTTTGAAAATGTTCGGCGTGAAATTTCAGACCGACTGTTCTTGTGTCAAGAAGTTCAAGGCAACCATTTCCAGCATCTTCTCAACTGAACTCAACGTTTTCATCTGTCAATTTTACTTTAAAATATAGTATTCATGCATCAATTACATTATCTCAAGTTTTAATATTTTGAATTGATCCGTACAAAAAATAAAGAGGGAGGGGGACATTAAAGAAAAGCACTGTATAATAAAAATAATAAAGGTCTAAGTACAGAATACTGAGGAACACCACATTTTATATTTCTACTTTCTGCCATAATATTATTTAAACATACAATTTGTGATCTTTCTGAAGATATACTTGAATCAATTTAAAGACACAACAAAGTCCATAAATTCCAAGTTTTTTTAACAGAATAAAATGATTTACACAGTCAAAAGCCTTAGCTTAATCACAAAAAAAACCAGCTTCTATATCATCATTTAATTAATGAAATTATTAATTTAAAAAAATCCTGTATACATTTTTAAAGTGTTTGTTTATTATTTGTAACTTGTTACAGAGAAATGGAATCTAGTGGTGACAGTATGGTGAAAGAACTAGCCGAAGCTTCGCAAACTACTTTTATGAGGGACAAGTGGGTCTATACGGACTATTCGAATGAAATGCAATATTCAGTGGTGGCGCCTTGTCTTCCTGGGAGTGGAAACTATTCAAATTATAACCTCTGGGGTAATGATTTTAATTCACACTGATATTCGATTATTGCTAAATAACTTTTGTTTGTGCGAGATAAAAAAAAATATATAATTCTGCTCTTATTCCACAGTTTTAATACTATTCATATCTTGAAAAGGGTGGTCGATTTTTTACCAAAACAACAAATCAAAAATATCGGATATTTATGATATACAGGGTGTTACAGAATGTTACGAAAATTTGGGGGCAGATTATATATCCAAAAATATGAAAACAAAGTTCATATAAACATTGGGCGTTCGTTTTGTAGATACAGGTGATTAAAGTTTTTGTCTTTCATAGTTTATTTCACATTTCTGAAAACTCGTGGAGATATTAAGATGAGTTTTTGTACACGCAAATGTATAAATATAGGTCACATTTACATGTACAAAATTGTTTTCTAAGGCACTTAGATCAGTGGCGTTCGTGCTGGTAAGTACTTATTTTTAGCTTAAAAAATTGTACGCCACTGGTTTTTCCAAAAATTAGTATTGCTCTCTTAAAGCCAGTTTAATTATGCTTAAAAAGCATCTTTTGGACTTTTTCGTTCTGATTTACCGTTTTCGAAATAAAACCAAAAGTACACTTAGCTGTTTCATGTTTTATTTATAATTTTATTATTTTATTTGTACTAATTGTTCAGAAATAATTTATTTGATTTTAACTTTAGATTAGATGCTGTAAATGGCTTCCCTCTGCGTTAATGCATGCTGTAAATCGCATTCGAATATTTCTTCTGTCCCTTCGAAATATTTGAGGTGTCCGGCGGAAACAGCTTATACGGATAAGGATTAAAAAATTAATTTTTATTTCGAAAACGGTGAGTCAGGACGACAAACTCCAATAGGTACTTTTTAAGCAGAATTAAACTGACTTTAAGAAATTAATACTAATTTTTGGAAAAACCAGTGACATACAGTTTTCTTCGCTAAAAATAAGAACTTACCGGCCTGGACGCCACTGATGTAAGTCCCTTAGAAAATAATTTTCTACATATAAATGTGACCTATTATAATACATTTGCGTGTAGCAAAACTAATCTTAATATCTCCACGGGTTTTCGAGAAATGTAAAATAAACTTTAAAAGACGAAAAACTTTAAACACCCCGTATCATAAAAACAAAGCATTTCCGGACCCATGTTTATATGAACTTTTTTTCATATTTTTACATGTAGAATCTACCCCTAAATTTTCCTCGCAACATTCTGTAACACCCTGTATATCCGATATATATCAAATGTTTGATATATATCCATTTTGTTAATAAACAGTTATAATCTATAAATACAAAAGTTATTTAATGCTTCTTAAATACTCAATAATGAAGTAAAATCGTTTCTGCACTTTGTCAATTACTTTTTTTGTAAAAAATAATGGAATAAACACAAAAAAAAAACTCACTCTTTCGTAACGAAATTTTTCTGACACGACTGACGCCATTAATGCCGGCAGAAATGTTGCCATTTATGGATTAGAACTTACTATTGGGGAGAATGTTTTAACTCTACTCCTACGCCATCTACATGTGGGAAGTAAAAATACAGTAACAAACGCCAAAAATTTCTGAATAACATATAATTTTTAAACCATCTTTGTATTGATATATATCATAAAAGATCACTTGATATATATATATATATATATATATATATATATATATATATATATATATATATATATATATATATATATATATATATATATATATATATATATATATATATATATATATATATATATATATATATTTATACAATTAGTTTATAAAGTTAACAATGTATTAGAAATGTTTACAAAATGTCAGATTTTACAGGTTGCCTACTTAAAACTATTGAAATAAACTGACAATGACGTTTTGTTAAACATTCTAAACCGTTGTTAACTTTTAACAATTGCTTAGTCCATTGCTAAATTTAACAACGCGATCATCACTTGGCCGTATGAGTAATCGTATAAAATTACCAAAAAGGTCTAATCTTTGCAATTTTACTGTTATTTTTTTTTTTTCCTTGGCGGCATAAGGTACCTTATCAAACGGACTGTGACTTGTTCTTCTACAGGAGATGTCTTTATAATAAAATATAGATGTTTCTTTAGTAGATGGCGATGCTAACTCAATTTTTGATATTTTGTGACATTCCGTGTTTTTTTTCCTGTGGTCTTCAGATATAAATGTATTAATTATTTTTTTTCCTTTTATACTGTTATTTTACTAGATATTTATTACTGTTCTATTTTTTTCCAGCTCAAAACCGAGACGGAATTCCGATATCAGAAGAAACGGACATGATGGACATAAATCCAGCTTTAAGCATTTCGGCCGCTCTCACATACACCGCACAATTAGTCAATGTTTTGTCTTTTTTCTTAAACGTTAGGCTTCCATATAAAATGGTTTACAGGTAAATATTACGGTGTGGTTAAGCTATGTGGGTACATTGTCAAAAATATTTTCTTCATCTTTAATTGTTTTTTTTAGTGAATTTAGCAGTAACACAATCAACGAACAACAATTCTCAAGGAGAGTGAGCCCGACTCAATGCCAATATCTTGTACCTGTGCATATCTCAGAATATCGACTTGAGCGCCCTCTGTCCCAACGGGACAATTCATAATATTTTACAGTTAAAGGAAAATGAGTCTGCGGACTTGGGAAGGTAGGAAAAAATTTCTTTTAGATTTAAAATTTGTGTGTTTTCCACATGGCAATAATATTTTTTTTTTTAATTTTACTGAGATGGTTTAATTTGAGAATTAAAGGTTTAAATTGACTTGTAATTTGGTTATTGGAATACATACAGGATGTCTGTATTTTAAATAAATAAATAAAAGGAGAATATTACTTTCGGGCTTAAAAAAAATTATCAGGCAACTTTTTTCGCTACAGCGATCATGATTATGTCACTTCAACTCGTCGTACTCGCAAGTGTATCAGAATTTAAGTTTAACTTTTTATTGAAACTATTATGTTGGTGATGAAACGGTTAACACTAGCGACATGACAAAATATTATTTAATTTTTAGGCAATAGTTAAAGGTTTGTAAAAACATTGTCCAAAGTTCTTATCAATACAGGGCGTAAAAAGGGGGGTCATAAGTGTTACAGCTAGTACGTCCTGTAGCTGTGAGCAATTCACAACACTTTCTTTGATAGTAATTTGAAGAGTCTTACTTTGTTTTTCATCTTATTAAAATAGAAATTTCAATATACTTGGTGGTAAAAACTTTATTCCATTCGAACTCTTTGGGAGCCAGTATCTCCAAAGAGGAGGCCTATATGAAAAAAGTTTATATGACCTTGTAGTATTTTTTTTACGTGTTTTTTTTATTACCGGGAGATTTCCCACATTTTTCCGGACACCTTGTAAATCTTCACTTTTTACCCTACACCAGTAAAAAAAATAAATATTTTAAGTGACCCTAGGCGATATATTTTTAAGCGTTTCCTATTTTAGGCAAGGTCCGATAGAAGTAAACGACTTGCAAGTTACGGCCTTAGAAAAATCTATTTCCAGTGATCTTAAGTCGAGTGACGATTCGGACTCAGATGACGGAGATTTGTTTACCGTTGAATGGGAGGCGGTAAGTAACAAAAAATGAGTGAAACAAAATTAAATAAGATTTGTTAAAAATAGCGGGCCCAAAACGAAAATATAGGAAAGAAAGTTCAAGAAAAACAGGAGGACATTTTTAACATTTAATTAATTTATGGTTTACACTTAATTTTATTTTTGTTCTTTAAAAGTTATTATTAATTTTGCTGCTTTTAATTTTATAATTTAATTGTTTTTATTTTTAACAAACGGTAAGAGATACGAAGAAGTTTAAATTGACCAAAGTTGCGTATTGGGGAGTCCAATAATACACCGTTAAAAAATTGAACTGATTTTTAAAGTCGATGATAATTTGAACCTTTTTTGTTTGACAATTTTTGCTGTATCTCTAAAAATAAAGTGGTGGGGGGTATTTAAAAGTTTCCGTAAAAAACACCCTGTATCTTCCAAACGGGTTAGCCGATTTAAAAAACTTAGGCTAGTTAAAAAGAGCTATTCTTGGGCTATAAATGTTATATTATTTGAAATTTTGTTAGTTTCACATGTCGCCGCTAGAGGGCTTTTTTCAAAATTCCGACAGAAATGGTTAATTTTCTCAAAAAGTTAAATGCATTGGTATGATTTTTTTTTATAAAAAAGTAGCTAAATGATGCTTAAACAAGCTCGCAAAAACCATATCTTGATATCTTGTTCCTTACCTAAAATTTAGGCCAAAGAAAATTTTATACGTCAATATCTCAAAAACTATAAAAGCTACAAAAAAAATTATATAATATAAATTATGTATTTTTACGGAACCTTTAATTTGGGTTATATAATTTTTTTGCCTAAATGCAATACTTTACGAATTATAATCAATAAGTCGAATTTTCAGGATTTTTTTAAGGTATAACCCTGGAATTCGATTTTTTTATTATAACTCATAAAGTATCGCAAAATACATAATTAATGTCCCATAAAATAAAATAAAAAAACAAAAACTACAACTGTTACAATACAAGATAAAGTAAAAAATACAGTACAATAATCAATACTTATAGATATTATTGGGTGATAAAGAGTAATTAAAAAAGTTAAAACACCACAGTCCTGCCACAACTATTCCATGTGATTTCTTAAAAGCTTAGCTACTTTATTCTTAAAAGACTTCATAGAGCAGGACAGATCAAATTCTTTATGTACATAATGGTTGAAATGGCTCATAAGTCGATTAAGAGGTCCATTTATACCAATATCAGTTCGGCTAATATTTACAGCAAATAAATCAAATAGCCTTGTCGTCCTGGGTGGAACTCTAAAATTAATTCGAGCTAGAAGGTCAGAGCAGTTTATCGTGTTGTTCAACAGTTTGTGACCAAACATTAGATCAAGTTTGACTCTGCGCAACTCCAAGCTATCCATACCCAAGATATTTAGTCTTTCTTGGTAGGAATATAATGATTTGTCCAATTTCAACTTGTAAAGCAAGTAATTCACGAATTTAGACTCAATTCTCAATTCTTTTTATATGGGTCTTATAATAGGGATTCCAGAAAATACTACAGTATTCCAGATGACTCCTAACCAATGCAAAATATATATTCATCAGGACAGTGATATTTCTAAACTCCCAACACTGTCTCATAACGAAGCCTGCCATCCTGTAAGCCTTTGCGATAATGTTATCTATATGGTGTATAAATCTAAGTTCTCCATCAAAAATTACACCAAAATCATTTATCAGAGCAACTCTAGATATGGGAGTATCATTGATGTGGTATAGATATTTAGTTGGATTTTTTTTCTGGAAAATGATATTACTTTACATTTAGATACATTCAAGGACATGTTATTCTTTCCGCACCAGTTTACGAGATTATCAATACAATGTTGTAAAGGTAGACAGTCATCGACGTTTGAAATGATTTTGTAAATCTTCAAATCGTCCGCAAACAACAAGTTGGAACAATGATCAAAAATGGAAGGCAAATCATGAAGAAACATCAAAAATAGACTGGCCCGAGGTGAGACCCTTGAGGAACTCCAGAATGAACCAGTATTTTATCTGATATACAATTCTGAAATTTAACATACTGCACACGCCCACGAAGGTAACTGTTTATCCAGGAAAGTAGTGGATCACCCATTCCGTAGTGTTCTAATTTTTGAAGTAAAATGTAGTGATTAACACTATCAAAAGCTTTTTGGAAGTCAAAATAAATGGCATCAACTTGCTGACTCTTGTCCAATGCAGAAGACAAAAAATCAGTGTATACACATAAATTTGTTTGGCACGATCTGCCAGCAAAAAAGCCATGTTGATTTTCTGAGCTAATATTTTCAAAAGAGTTAAATAAAATTTCAGTTACTATTGACTCTAAGACCTTAGGTATGCTCGATAGGCCAGAAATAGGACGATAACTTGCTATATTCGATCGATCACCTCCCTTGAATAAAGGTGTTACAATGGCTGATTTCCACACAGATGGAAATACACCGGAGTTTAAAGAGGTTTGATAAATTACTGTAAGCGGTACAGCCAGTGTAGGGCTGCAGTTCATTAAAAAGGCAGGTGGAATTTTATCCATACCGGCGCTCTTATTTATGTCCAAATTTACCAGCTTCTCAAAGACCTGATCGCTGTTGAGAGATATTGAGCTCAACCCAATATCAGTCGTTGGGAGCTCGTTAGGGTCGCAAAAAATCGATGCATCTCCCATTTTATAAACTGACTGGAAATACTCTGCAAACATGTTGGCAATAACTGTAGGATTTGCAGGTGAGTCGTCCAAATACTTCATTTCACTGGGGAAGCCAATCAGAGTTCGTTTCGATCTGAGATAGTTCCAAAACGACTTGACATTTTGCAAAATATTTATTTCAGATGATGCAACAAACGAATCATAGTCACTACATATGGACAATTTGGATTGCACCCTTAAATCTTTGTACTTGGCTTCCAAGAGCGAGCTATTTCTGTTCCTTGCATATTTAGTATAGGCTTTGTTTTTTCTTTAATCAATCTAATTGTTCTCTGCGAATAGTATGAAGGAAATTTTACTGAGCTGTTTAGTTTTTTAGGAACAAACAACTCTACCGCTGCATACACAATCGAATAAAAGACCTCCACCATGCCATCAACGCACGCACTAAAGCAATCAAGAATAGACCAATCCATGCTTCCGAAATACTCGTTTAGTAAAACGTAATCAGCTTTATAAGCTGATTACGTTTTACTTTTGAATTTTGCTATATGAATATAGCAAAATTCACAGAAACATCGGTTTTTTAAATTCAAGAGTGCAGTAACGCCCTCTAGCGGCCATTTCAGAGACTTGAAAATAATTTCCAGCTATTTCTCTGGACCACTTTTACTGAAAATATTTTTCCCCCAACACTGTGCGATAAACATTTTCTGAGATACAGCCGGCTACCATATTTCTGAATGATTAAATGAACTTTTTTTGTAGGTGCCCCATGTGCAATGCCCAGAAGTACCCGCGGGACCAGCCACAGTGCAGTCTAGTGTAATTAATACCCAGCAGGTCAGTTTCATTGTACCGTTATAGTTTTTATCCTAAAAAATATTTTTCTTATTTTAAATTGAAAGGTCCTAATTTCGATATAATTTCAGGCGAGCAGTATGGCCGGCGGTTTGATGAACAGCGCAGTGGCGAGCGTAGCTTCAATTTGGCGGGGATTCACCGGTCGGTAGTTTCACGGAACGCATAACTCACGGTTATAATATTTTCAACGTTCTTAGAAAATTAAACTGTTTAGAAAAACATCTTACGCCAAGGAATTAATATGTTAGTTACACAATTTAAAATTCATCATCAAATATAAATATTATATTTACATATATACAGGGTGTCCCAGAATATGTGGACATTCTCTCGGAATCTAATAGAAAACCTTAAAATATTATGACAAGTTCCCATAAACTTTTTTCTATGACCCTCCCCTACGGAGATACAGGCACATAACGGACGCCCCTGGAAATCGTTTTTGTTTAAATAACTTTTAAAATACTAGGCTTAATTTAATATTTTTTTAATATGATGGTTACTAAATAAGTCTTCTTAAAATGAACCCATTAAATCATATTTGGCTATTTAGTTTGTCAGGGACGGACTAGCTTTGACACAATAATAGCAATTTATTTAACACCCTGTATGTAAAGGCTCAACAATATTATTTTTGGATAGCTTTAACCTTAAACTAAAAAAGGTATTCTTGATTGACATCGATAAAATCATCTGTTTACGAAAAATAAAATATCATGGTTGGTAAAGTTTTTTACATTATACAGGGTGTTTTTTAATTGTACGTCAATATTTAGGGAAGCAATTTTTGGGATCATGTTAAGAAGAAAACTTCATATGAACGTATATCCTAAACGTCTTAACTTTTGAGATACAGGGTGGTAAAATTTTTAAAAATAAATAATTTATTATTAATATCTGTAATATTACTTTAGATATTTTAATGAAGTTTGGCATAAAGGTACTAAGACGTTTAGTACATACGTTCATTTGAAGTTATCTTCTTAAAATGGACCCAAAAATTCCTTCCCTAAATATTGACGTACAATTAGAAAACACCCTGTATAATGTAAAAAAATTCCCAACCATGATATTTTATTTTTTGTAAACAGTTGATTTTACCGTTATCAATCAAGAATACCTTTTTTTTAGTTTAAGGTTAAAGCTATCCAAAAATAATATTTTTGAGCCTTTATCATATAGGGTCTTAAAAAATTGCTATTATTATGTCAAAGCTAGTCCTGCCCTGGCAAACTTAATAAGCCAAATATGATTTAATGGGTTTATTTTAAAAAGACTTATTTAGTAACCACCATATTAAAAAATATATTAAAGTTATTTAAACAAACACGATTTCTAGGGGCGTACCTGTATCTCCGTAGGGAAGGGTCATATGAAAAAAGTTTATGGGAACTTGTCACAATATTTTTGGGTTTTCTATTAGATTTCGGGAGATTGCCCACATATTCTGGGACACCCTGTATTCACAACCATTTTGTATCAGTAATATTCGTATTCTAAATCAATTTAACAGCTTTAAATTAAAAAGACAACGGTTTTTAGTTGGTGTTGTTTTACATACCTATATGAGAATTATTCCGAAAATTATTACCAGAATATTGGCCAATAATTATTTTGTGTTTTATATTTTTACTGAAATAATTATCAAACACAAATTATTGGACAAATTTCCAAAAATGAGGTGAAAATCTTTAATAAAAGTTTGGAATTTTTGCACAAAATTTCTTTTAAAATTTTCATATGTGTACAAAAGCTCTTACACATTAATTTATTCACAGTTGTTTTTTTTTTTAATTGACAGTAGGTATAAACTTGAACTGACTCCCTATAGTGTCAAACGGTTATACACCGATCCCTAAAACGGCTTAGAATTTAAACTTGGTGTGAATTCATAATTTATTGTATTGATCACCAACATCAGATTGCTTTTATGCAAAAGCAAAAAAAATATAAAGAAGTGGGGTTGAGGATTTAGTGATGCGACTCGAGCCCTGTTTTTACTCGAGTCACTCGAGTGAATTTGTCAAACTCGTACTCAATTGAAAAAAAATTACTCAAGTCTCTATACACTTGAGTTACCAAGTCAACTCGGCCCATCAAGTGGATTCTGTTGCCACTAGATGTCACTTTACTACTCTATTATACATTTTTTTAATTATCTATGCCGCGCCAGTACAAACCGAGACTGACAGGTTTAAACTTGTAACTCGTAGTTTGCCGCACTTTAGTAAGAAAATAAAAAAAAAAAGATATTTGTTTAAAATTGTCAAAAGGAATCTCACTCGAATTGCAAACTTGTAACTCGAGCGACTCGAAAACTTGAGTAAGGTAGTAAAATTGCTCGAGGGACTCGAGTCTCAAAATGCTTTACGACTCGCATCACTACACGGACTACCATTGACGCACGTAAAAAAATTCTGAATAACGGTGTAACCGACGAACCTATTATGCCAAGTTTATTCTCATGATGCTTTGTTAACTGCAATTGCAACTGTAAAAATAGAAATTCGTGTTCAAATTTCTTATTAAACATTTATTTGCGCCTTTTAAAGTCAAATTTTAATCTTTAAAGGCTTAGTCCAATTTTTCTCGACAAAATATGAGGATAAATTTGGCAACATATGTTTGTCAGTGACGCCGCTCATTTTGATCTCTTGCCGTCAGATGGCTGTGCTTAGCGTCCGTTATAGCACCCAGTGGCTAACCCCACTTCTATATCAATCTTTTATAATCTTTTATCGTAATAGCCCAGAGGTGATGTCGGTGGTCGATATAATGACCTATACATAGAAACTGGGTCTGTTTACGTTTTTTCTTCTTCCTGGTACAACTGTTTATAAGTTAATCAAACTAAAATAATTTTTCTCTTTTAAATCACACCGCTGAATAATTTTAAACGAACTTAGGTTAATTTAACTAGAATAGAATTACTCGTTATTTTGTAAACGTTTAGAATTTTTATTTTTTTACATTTAACCTTTTTTTTAAATTTAGTTTATATTTAAATAACCTGGTACAATTTTTGTACAGGGTTATTCATTTTAAAGTAAACAGGGTTTTATTTTTGAACTTGCCTGTCGTTTTTTAAAAACGAATATAGCCATTTCGGCTGCCACAGGTCACAGGTGCTTATTTGTCAAAGTCAAGAATTTTAAAAATTGTAAATATTTGAGGTTCTTGGTTAAGACGATTAATTTCATTTACAATTTTTTTCTCTCATTTCTTCCGTGTTTGTGTTCCCATTTTGGTAAACGACATTCTTCAAGTAACCCCATAGAAAAGTGCCAAAAATTGTAATATCTGGACTATTAGGTGGCCATCTAATAGTGCCATAACGTCCAATCCACTAATTGTATCGGCGATTGAGATACTGCACAATAAGCCCAATACTGTAGAACAAAACTGTCCAGGCGTGCAGGGCAGCGGGAATCGGGGGATTGGCCCCGCGGAGTTTGCGCAATGAATAGTAAGTCAGAGCCGGACTTCCATAATTCTTTGTTACTATCTATAAAGTTGACATCATCAAATGTCAAATTTAAGCATTCACTGTTTTTTTTTATTTTTTGCACAAAATTGTTGGTTATTAAACGATACTACCATAGAATATTTAAAATTATTGTGTAATATTGGATTTTATATCATCTGATATAATATGGAAAGAATAGATGCGCCACTTTACAACCTTCTATTTAAATGGTCGATTTTTTTTGGGAGTTTTGTATTTTTAAAAAATCTTAGTAAAAAATAAAAACTCGTTTTTTAAAAATAAATTTCCAACATTGTATGATAGTTTCATGTACTTATCACCAATTTTGTGATAAAAAAAGGGAAGATGTTAAATGAGTTTAATCTTATCCAAGATTGGGTTGTACTTAAAAAGTAAAAATTTTTATAACTGCTTTTTAGGCATATACTTTTCATAATAACAAACATTCATGAGACAGAATAACAGTGGTTAATAATGTTTAGTAACCTTTGGTACCAGGTACATTGTAACATAAGTTAAATATTAGTGCTACTTCCGAGTTAAAAAGTTATTGAAATTTAAGAAACAAATTAATTTTTTTTTAACTTACGAAAAGCAAAAAGGATCTTTAAATAAAATTGTATCTTTTATTCAAGAAACCTATAAATTAAAGCCTTTGCCCATAAAAATTTTGATCCTTTAAAAATATTATTAAAAAAAAATTTTAAATTTTTTAAACAGTAAAATTTAATCTCTAAAAGTTAACCATTTTTCAGTATTTAGAAATTTTTTTTCTAAAATTTAATTGAAAATTTAAATTTTTTATTCGTTATTCCCTAGAAGCCCTAATTAAAATTTAAAATACTTTTTAGAACCCTTGTTTTGAAGACAAAACCATACAACCTCTAGTCATTTTGTTACGATATTATAAGTAACAAACAATAAACAAAATTATGTCACAATTTAATAAACACTAATCACTAAATAAGAAGGTTTTATCAATCCAAAAACTTTGCAACCACAAAATATAATCAACAAAGCAAAACAATCGAATTTACGGCTCTCATAAGTATATGTGCAACTAGACACTGATTTATCAATGTGTAAGTGGGCAACACATTAAATTATTTCCGGGAATTTCGTTATTGCGCAAAAATCGGGGGGCCAACTCTGACAGTTATTTCACACTGGGCTGGACATTTTTTGATCGAATGGGCCATAAGATTGGGTTCCCATACACCTTTAAACTTCCTTTGTCGTATTGCTGGTTTGCTTACCCTGTAGGGGAAACCCGGTTCAAAAAATCGTTTGAAACAGGAGGAAAAATCGTTACCCCTTTTTTCCCTTTTTAGATTAAAAATTAGGGAACATTAAAAACCGAAGTTCCTTTTGTTGTTTAAATTTTTTTTTGATGAGAAAAAATTAGGAAAAAAATATTTTTTAAAAATAGGGGGGGGGGGGGGGGGGGGGTTTCATTTCGTTTTTTCAAATAAGACCATCAGTTTTAAAATCGTTTTTACTATATTTTTGGGGAAAAATTTGAACATATTTTCGTTTTTTTCCCTGGCTTTTTCTCCACATTTCTAATGAGAGTTATAATTTGAAGCCGCCCCTTCTGATAAAAACCTCATTATAAAACTACTTAAAAAAGTAATAAACGTTTTTTTAAAATTTTGACTTTGACAAAAAGCCCCGTGACCTGTGGCACCAGGTTTTTTCAGGTAAAACTATCCTTATGTATCATGCAGTTTTAGACAACAGCAGAACCTAGAAAATAAACCCAGCAACCCCTATATCACCAAATTTCCCTCGGAAAATCTCTATCTATTGATATAAAAATATAGGGGGTATTTCTTTTTAAAACATACGTCACTCCTTTAAACTTTTTTGTTTTTGTTTCAAATGTTTTTTATAGATTATTAAATTCACGGAAAAAAATATTCTTTTTAAAAAAGTACAGGAAAGTTTTAAAATAAAGCACTGTTTACTTTAAAATGAATAACCCAAGGAAGTTTAAAGGTGTATGGAAGCCCAATACTGTAGAACAAAATTGTCCAGGCGTGCAGGGCAGCGGGAATAGGGGTTGGCCCCGCGGAATTTGTGCAATGAATAGTAGGTCAGGGGCCGGATTTTCATAATTCTTTGTTACTATCTATAAAATTGACATCATCAAATGTCAAATTCAACATTCACTGTTTTTTTAATTTTTTGCACAAAATTGTTGGTTATTAAAGGATACTACTATAGAATATTTAAAATTATTGTGTAATATTAGATTTTATATCATCTGATATAATATGGAAATAATAGATGGCGCCACTTTACTGCCTTCTATTTAAATGGTCGATATTTTTGGAAGTTTTGTATTTTTACCAAAAATCTTTGTAATTTAATAAAAACACGATTTTTTAAAATAAATTTCAAACATTGTATGATAGTATTATGTACTTATCACCAATTTTGTGATAAAAGAAGGGCAAGATAGTGTAAATGAGTTTAATCCAATCCTAAGATTCTGGTTGTACATTAAAAAGTGAAAAATTTTATAATTGCTTTTTAGGCATATACTTTTCACTAATAACAAACATTCATGAGACAGAATAACAGTGGTTAAAAATGTTTTGTAACCTTTGGTACCTGAGTATCCATTATAACAGTATCCGTTAAATATTATGTGTGTACAGTATGTCGAGCTTAAAAAGTTGATAATGCAAGATTAAGAAACCAAAAATCTAATTTATTTTTAAACAAATGGTTTTGTCTCGAAAGTTGCCTCCTCTCCGATTTTGATCAAATTTGGTATTTTGGGGCGCTGATTACAAATCTGAAAAAATAAATATCTTTTTATACACAATTATTGATTTTTACACTAAAGTGGCACACGATATTTTATAAACACCTTTTAAAACCTTGTATTTTTATTTATTTTACATCTTTTTTTCATTAAATTGTGAATTTTTAAGTTCAAAGGCAGCAGCCATATTTGCTTAAAAAAATAAAAGTGTAAAAAAGGTGTAAAATAAACATAAAAAAAGTTTTTAAAAGGTGTTTGTGAAATATTGTGTGCCAATTTAGTATAAAAATCAAGAATTTGTGCAAAAAGAAGGAGGAATAATGTAAATAAGGTTAGTTTGATTTTCGATTTTGATGATGAATATCTCGAAAACGAAACATTGCCCAATTTTTTTTTTAGATTTGTAATCAAAAAACCGTACCAAAATTGTACTTCCTTTTATTCAATTAGAGGGACCTGTATATATTAAAATTTGTCTGGTCTGCCCAGTAATCAATAATTTTGATCCTTTAAAAGAGTGTACTAAATTATTAAATGAAATAAAAGTACCTAAATGTAAACCTTATTTCTTTTTAATAATCCACAGAAATACATAAACATTGTGGAAATCATCTAAAAGATAGTTAAGATTGCCTTACTTTTCTCACTAATATTTCCTATGAAATTTTCATTTTCTATTATTCATAATTGATATATTATTATTTATTCGGTTACCTAACGTTACGTCTTATAAGAAGCACCTAGTTTAAATATAAAAAATACTTACCTAAAGTTAAAAAGACGGGTATGTTACCCTTGGATTTGCAAGACAAAACCATACAACCTCTAGTTATTTTGTTACGATATTATAAGTAACAAACAATAAACACAAAATTATAGTCACAATTTAATTAACACTAATCACTAAAATACGAAGGTTTTGAACAATCCAAGAAACGGTACTGCTCATAAAATTATAATGTGTTGCTAACTTCACACTGATTTATCAGTGTGTAAGTAGGCAACACATTAAATTATTTCGTGGAATTTTTTTATTGCGCAGAATCGGCGGGGCCAACTCTGACAGTTATTTTCATACTGGGCTGGACATTTTTTGATCGAATGGGCCATAGCATTGGGCTTCCATACACCTTTAAACTTCCTTGGAATAACCCTGTACATACACTTAAATTCAGAAGTTTCTCAGTTTTTAGAGTTTAGTGTTTTGTCAAGTTAAGTTCCTAGGTATTATGTATTACAATTAATTACTTTTATTTGTGTGAAATTTTGTTTTCGTGACTACAATACTTATGATGTATGCTGTATACAGTGTTAGGTGAAAGTTTTGCAAATTATTGTTTTCACGAGTGTAAATGCAGAACTTTTACGGCACCCTATATGTTTTGTTACAACCCTGTTAGTGAGACTTAATGTTGATTAAGAAAGAATAAACGTAATATATTTTATTTACTTGTATAAAGTCATTGTGCTCAGGATTTGTATCGTCATTTTAAATAAAGTTTGGCTTCTTTTTTAATTATTGGTTTACATATTTAATGTTTTCTTTATTATTTTATTCTTTAATAGTTCATTTTTCAATCCATATTAGCAAAAAAATAAAACTAAAAGTAATAACAATGATAACTTTTTGGTATCTAAACAAAAATATTGAAAATCGGTCTACATATCCATACAACGAATAATAACACAAAATTTAAAATATTTAATACAAGCGGTATTTTCACAACAGGTGGAAAAAATAAAGTAGATAAAATTTTACCCACTAAAAAATAGTAAAATACCAATTAATTTAAATGTATCTATTATATACAAAAAATCTTCTTTTTTGAGTCAATCGGCATGAGAGCCTAGGGAAATATTTTACTTTTTTTAAGAAAAAATTATAAATATAGTAAAAATATGATTTTATAACAAAACTTATTAAATTTTAAAGCGGAAATTGAAGCAAAACCAAGAACTTAATTTAATAAATTGATTATGTCAAATAATTTTTTTTTGTACTGCGCATGCTTTTATAACGGATAAGGTGTATTGCTGTTCTAATAGGTGGCTTAAAATCTTCCTATTATCTTTGTTTCTTGGACGTTAATAAACACAATTATAACAAATAAATTTGAAAATAAACGAAATTATACGACTAAGTAAACAATCATTATCAAATTCAATTATTTATTAATGGAAAACTTACAATTACATTTTTTGGTAGTTACAATTACAAAATTAATGTAAAATAATCCAAACCCAGATAATAGTATACTTTTTTGTCACTCGTGGCGCTAAAACCGAAATCGTACAGTTACTATTATTATTATTAGGGCCCGGATTTCGGAACGAGCTTGTTCCCTATACGTTTTTTGTCTAGTAAAGTCATTGGCGTGCGTATTAAGGATATATTAATTATAAATACATTTTAAAAATATGAAATAAAAACATAACAGAAGTGTTTTACAATTTATTTGCATTACATGATATAACTAACGTCTTTTAAAGTTGGTTTTTTAACAATTGGTTCTTTTATAATTTTAAAATATCTCTAAGTCTAAAAAGTTTTTCGACATCAAGCTTTAAAATGAGTAAATCGAAAATTATTTTACAAGTCAGTTTTTTTATTTTGTAGTGCCTCAAAAAATATGTTTTATTTCTAAAAATCCTGGAAGATTTTTTTAAAATAAAATTTATTTGTCCCAATTTTATTAAACAGATTTAAGCTTGTCAAGGGGTTTTTAAATTAACATGAAAAAAGACACTTGGGCCTTTTTTTTATAACGTTCAATCAATTCGAAGATACCAAAATTTTCAAAAAAAAAATTTTAAACGATTTGACATTTGGCATTTATAACTTTTTCTTTTTTTTTCACTTAAAGCATCATCTTTTTAACCTGTCTATAATATTTTTTACCACATTGTAATTTATATGGTAATGAGTATGTTAACGCTGATAGACATATTCCCTACCTTGAAAGCAGATTGTGGGGTTTTAAAGGACATTAATACACATATCTTTAAATTTCGTAATACGCCAGGTGACTTAAGAAAACTTTTTATCTCGATAACTAAAGTATCAATGAGGGATAAAAGTTACGTATCATTTCGCTAAAGATGTCATATTAAGCAATTTGGGAAAATGTTTTTTAACCGTCCTTGCACCAGCATATATGCAGCACAAAAGGAACAAAACGCCACTTTTCAAATACTAGTGACTGGCAAGCAAAGTAATACTTTTACCAAAATTTTTGTTATTGTCCCACTATTGATTTTTAGAAAGAAATTTACTTTTTAATTAAATATAAGTTTCCAGGTTCGTGTAACTTAACCCTTTTTCCTACGGCGACCCCCTTTTCCAATTCGTACCGGGGACGGAGATTTAAATCATGCTACACCCCACGGCTGTCGACCATATGCGACATCGCTTTGTGGGGAAAAATTTTATGTAGTAAAACGTAAAAACATGTTTTTTGATTGTCAAATTGTAATTTATTAAAAAAAATTTTTCTTCTTTAAAAAATATAATAAAAAAAAAAATAAGAAAAACATATTAAAATTTTTTTTTTTTTATAACAAAAAAATTTTTTTTCCCCGTGAAAATTTAAAAAAACGGCATGCAAAGTCCAACATCACAGTCCTTAAAAAATGTATCTCGTCTCCTTACGCTTCTTTTTTTCTGAGTTTGAGCAAAAAAAAATATACATCGTCTCCTCTGCAATTTTCCTTTTTTTCGCGGAATTTTTCCCCGGGTAATGTCTCTATCAGTCTGGCAATGCCAAACGGGTGGCCCGGGTCGGGGTTTAATGTTGATATCTAAAAAAAAAAAAAAATGCATTTTATGAACCAGAAAAAAGGACATTTTAACGTCCACTTTAGAAGTTGTAAGGAAAAGTTTTTTTAACGCCCGAGGGCTTCATTTTGGTTTTTGTGCCCCCAACAATTTTTTTAGCTGGAAATTTTAAGCTTTTTTAACGGGTTTTTTATAAATAGGTTTTGGGGAAAAAAAAAAATGTAACAAACCTGTCCATGATTTGGCGAATAACTTCAAGACAAATTTTGGGGGAAAGGAAACCCCTTTAAAATTCGAGGAAAAAAAGATGCGCGCCCAAGGCACATAAATCCAGTGTATAAAAAAAAATTTTTTTTGTACCTTTTTGGGGGTTTTTCGGGTACTTTTCTACTTCGCTTATCATCATGTCAGAGCGGTCAATACCCCATTTGTCCATTATAGTCTATTACGCTAGGGCCCCTTTTAAAGTTCGGGCCCCCCTTATAATTTTTTTTTAAAGTTTTTTTTTACTTTTTTCCCCCTGGAAAGTGGGTTAGTTTAACCACATGGACGATTTTCCATTTCAAGGCGGGGTAAGTTTGCGCTTTTTTTTCCAATCTTTTTAAAACCCCTTTTTTTTTTTTTTTCTTAAACTGAGGCAGGGTTTCCCTTTTTTTTAAACATTCCCGGGGCAAGAATTGGTCTTATGGTTAAACAGATATTTGGGGATAAAAAGGGGGACTTGCATAAAAATTGCCGCTAAAAAAAGTATGGCCCTTGTTCAAATGGGGACTCTAAAAGTTTAGCAACAACAGAACCAGATGAACCAAGATTTCGATTAATGTTACCTCATTTTCCCCCCAAATATTCCAAAAACCCAAAAAAAAAACCTGTTTCACAATCACGTAAAACATAAAGTTTTATTCCAAAAGCGTTTTTTTTTTGTTTTTTTATTGTTTGAAGTTAAAATTCCGGGAAAAAATCAAAACTTTGGTAAGATTTTCAAAAAAACGATTTTGGGGGTTTAGATTTTATCATGTTTAAAAATTTTTTTTTTGAAAAAGATCTTTTTTAATCCCCTTTCCCCATTGTTGGAAAAGGGGAATTCCTGTATGCAAAAAGGATCAAAAGCGACTCATTTTTTGGCCAAAACTAGGTAGAAATTAAATTATTTTTTTAACCCGAATTTTAAAGGGGTTTTTTTTTTAAAATTTTTCCCTTAAAAAAATTTGGGGTAAAACAAAAAAATTAAAAAGTAAAATACCCTTTCCCAAACCCCTTTTTGCTTCTTCTTCTCGGGATCCCCGATTTGTTTCGGGGACAATAATAGAAGCAATCTCTTCAGTAAATAAATTTGAAAAGTTAACTCCGGGGGGTTTCCCCAAAAATTTTTTTTTTAACCCATTTTCTTTCAAAAATGCTTTAGGTTGAAAAGGTTCTGACAAATTAGTTAAAAATTTTTTAATTTTTTTAAAACTTCGAAAAATTTTTCAAATTTTAACTTGGTCTTTTTTCCCCCATCATCTTGGTCCTCCCATCCCTCGCCACTATCCGATTAAAATACTACTCCCACTTTTAAAAAAAATGGTTCATCCCCCCCTTGAGTAAACCAACTACTTCCCAAAAAAGTTTTAAAAGGTTTTTTATTCACCAAAACCCAAAAAGTTTTTTTATTTTTAATTTTTTGGCTTTTGGCTCTTTTTCGAGGTTCCTGACGGACCAGTTTTCCCCCCACATTTTAACGCATACTGACGCGAAAAAAAATCAAGTAAAAAAATGATACTATTACTAGGGGAAATAAAACCAATTTTTGGGATTTTTCGTACGACGGGGGATGAGTCACCGATGATAACAATTTGCTTTTTTGGTTTTGGGGAAACAGTGTTTTAAAGCCTTTTTTTAAGTTTATTGTATTTTGGGGGTTACTTATGACGTTTTGGAAAAAAAAAAAAATCATGCGTAAAACCCTCTAACATCTAAAAAAAAATCGGGGAAGCCTTTTTTAAAAAATCGCCGTTTCTGGGGAAATTTTTGTCGAGTGATGTCAGGGGGGAGAGAGATAGGCTTATCTCAGGGGGGGGGTTTTTTCTTTCCCCAGTAATAGTTTTATGAAAAGACGCACTGCGCAATTAGAATTGCGTTTGCCGGATGTCGGCAAAAATCGACAGTGTCGACCATATGCGTCAACCGTGTGATTTAAAAACGCAGTGAACCCCAACAGCCGCGACAGCAAAACTGTAACCAAATCTCAAATTATATGGTTTTTAACCAAACTGGGGAGTCGTCCAGGAGACCGTATAAAAAGCGTCGACCATATGGGGCATCCGTCCAGGGGAAATTTTTCTGGCGTCAATAGATGCGCGCCGCGAAAATTAAAAAGGAAATATAATATTAGCAACATATCTTCCCTTTATATCAGTGCTTTACGACACTAAACCTAACTTTTTTCCTTCCAGATTGTTTTTCTATTTTGTCAATAGTTTTTAAATAGACCTTATTTATATTATTTATATATAATTTAATTGGTTTCGACAAATAAATTAGAACAAATTTGACAAACCCAACTGCACCATTTTCTTAAGCCATAATAAGCCTGATTTAAAACCAAGCGTGGGTTTAAAGGCATTTTCAGGCTTCGTTAAGGAGTCATATAATACCTCCTCTGGCAGCTCCCAACGGAGCAAACTTGGTGCAACTTTTATGCATCCTTTTACAGTTTAACTAGAAAGGCCGCCGCCCCCCTTTTTCGTAAAAAGTTTTTCCCTTCTTCTTCCAGGCCCAAATATTAATCCCGTGTAAAAACCCTCCACCACACACACAAGATACCCAGGGTTAGGTTGGCCCAGCCTACGGGACGGTTCAAAGATAAAAACATCTTTTTTACTTTAAAAAAAGTAGAATATGGGAGCCACCCAACTTCATTTTTTTTATTTTGTACTCATTATTTATTTGCCCTTTGGGACTTACACCTGTTTAAATTAACAAATTATTTTGGCACAAATATAATATGATTTACCCGAAATGTAACGGAACGGTTTTTAGAGTTCACAACAAATTGCCTGAGAGTTTTCTTTTTGCACTTGAGAGTTTCATTACCACCAACAAAACTATGTTTGTGGGGTTAATTGCAAAATATGAACCCTAATAGTTTGGGGAATCAAATATTTGAAATTTATTAGACAAAAGTCTATTTTAACTTTATTTTTATAATTTATAAAACGCATTATAAAATATCATAGTTTAATTCCTTTGTTGTTGCGAAAACTCTTCTAAATTTTTACTATTGCCACGTCTTTTGATTATTCTACAAGAAATCACACCGAATAAAATTTCAAAATAAAACCGTAAATACCAAAGAAAGTTGAATTATTTATCGCATTTTTATTTGGTATATTCTATGTATATCATTTTAGCTCGAAATTGTAATGGTTTTTTATCGATGTCCGGTCCCTAATTATTATTACTCCTAACAATGCATACCAAGGTGATTAATTAAAAAAAAGTTATTTTAAATGAGTTTTAAAATGGATGATGCTGTGCAATATCTGGGTGCATGAATGAAAAAAAAAAGCATTATTCAAAGCACAGAAAGCAATCTCAAAAATATTTGTAAATAATTAAAAGTACATTTTTTTTCATTAATTTTGTAATTGTAACTATTAAAAAATGTAATTGTACGTTTTTCATTGATAAATAATTGAATTTAATAGTATTATTTACTTAGTCGTATAATTTCGTTTATTTTTGGTATTTCTATACTTCTGTCGTCAAGTTATACATAGAAGTTATGTGGTTAATGCGATGTCGCCAGTGTTGCCACATATCCACAATGGAAAATTGTTCACATTGTTTTGTTTAATATAAATAGGCATCTTATTTTATAGATGTCATTGAAGTCATTTTATAGGGAGAAAAAAAAAAAAACAAACATTTTAATTATAATTTTTGTATTTTGGTGACATAAATACAGTACAGCTGTACGTAAGCCGAAGATCTGTACTACAGGTACAAAACTTACAAAACATTACTTAAGTCATACGCAAATAAATAATACTCATCAAATGTTATGCTTATCAAATAAAAATTACTTAAAATTCGTTTAAGTTTATTTATCATAGTTTGAGACTGTCAGCCTACCAAAGAAAAAGGACCCATTCATACCCAGAACGCCCTTTTAAATAAAAGGAGTAATGGGTACTATTAGTACCTTTTTTCTTTGATGGGCCGACGGTCCATTTGCACCTCTTCAAAACAATATTGCAACACCCAAACTTCAAAAAATCACATTGAAGAATGATATAAAGCGAAAAAATAACATTGAAATTTGATTGCACATTTCATACAACATTATTAAGTAATATATGGGTGTCGTCACACTCGGTCCCAAAAAAGGATATATATCAGGTAATACAATTTTAATGCCCTTCGAAAACTGCCTAACTCGGCCCGATGTGACATACAACCTTCTTGGTTTGTTTCAAAACTATGTTTTTCAAACTTTTTTCCATCATATCTCTAGAACGGAGTGGCAGATTCATTTCAAATTTATAGAGTTGACTCAGCACATACATATATAGTCTGACAAACTTAACTGTAGCAGCGAAAGGAATTTAAACTATTTCGAACGAATATATGTGTGTGTGCCAAGTTTAACTACAAGAAAGCAATAGTACTTACTACTATATACTCAAGTGATAATTTTAATGTTAAAATATATTTTTTTTTACAATAACAAAATAAAATATTGAAAAAAGCTGAGAATTAAATGTGGTTGTTATATACTTTAATTTTTATTTAATATCTATTTTGTTTTACTAAGAAATATTATGTTATTAGGTAATTATTTTCCAAAGACCTTTATCGATTTCTCTAAACTGGCAACATCAAACAAAAGGTTTGTCCAGTTGCGAAATAAACGAACCTGGTTGGTGGAGCTTGTCACATGTTTTGTTTCTATGGGGTAAATTTACTTGTGATTGGAAGTGTTTGCGTTGTTTCTGGTTCCTCTTGAATGTCGAATATTTAAACATTCAGTGTCGGAGGTCAGTTTTTTCCTTATTTCTAAGTTTTAAATTTGGTGTTGTGTAATTTTGCTTGTTTTGTTTTTCTACCTTGTATATACATTTTAGTTTTATTTGATTTTTAAATAGTATTTCAATAGTATTACTATTGTTTTAAAATGAACAAATTTACTTGCGGAAAGACACTAATGGACAAACAAAAGAAGTAATAGCAAATGTTTATAGGTGGCAACAATTTTATAAAACAGTAATCATGTTTTTTCTATTGGGTTTAAACATTAAATATACGAAAAAGAAAGCTTTATATATGTAGCGGCAACTAAAGTTGGCAAGTCATCTGTTTGCAACATTTTTTACGAAAAGGGTCTTTATTAGTCTTCATACCATTTTTTACGTCAAAAATATGAAAAAGTATTGTTTTCATTAAGCTGTTAGCAAGTAACAAAGAAAGCGGGCAAGTCTGATGATTAGGCAACCTGCTTGTCACTAAATAAAGACTGAGTAATACGCTTTTATTTCAGAACTAACACTGTAATACACAGAATAAAGCATACAGCTTTTCATAAATTAAATAAAAGCTACTTTTAAATATACTTTTGTCCATTTTATTTTGTTAATAGGGTTTGCGATGAAGAAGCCGCAAGCAATTCTTTAAAATTGCCACTTAAACGTAAGCTTGATCGGGTATCTCTTTACACCGGAGTTGCCGTATCAACTGTACGAAAAATTAATAAAGAAGATAAGGAACGGTTGGAAAATAACCCCAATCAAATGTTATCCAGTCCTAAAAAAACGACGGCGTCTTACTCTTGTCGAGAAGAATAAAAATTTTGATTTTTAAGTGATAAGACATATGATAAATAGGTTTTATCTTAAATTGAAAGTTGTTCCGATAAGTAGAAAATTGTTGCAAAAATTGCGAGAAGATTTAAATTTTTCATATTCTAGGGAAACACTTAGGACGTTACTAATATCAAACGGTTTTTTTGGCGTAAATATCAAAATAAAAAAAAAATAATGGAGCGTCCTAATATATTACATTGGAGGTACAAATATATACATGAAATACGAAAATATCGCCAAGAAGGGCGAAATATTATTTATTTGGACGAGACATGGATAGATAATGATTTAACATTATTATAGTAATAGTAACGCTTACTTAGTAAGTTTTTATTTTATAAATTTCTTTGTCATTTATCAAAAATTGCAATGATAATACTACAGGGAACGTAGAACGACGTTTCTATTTTGAATTATTACCAAAAATTAAAAATCGCCTATCTTAGAGGTAAACAAATAAAAAAACCGATTAGATGATGACGTTTTTCTGCATTTTTAACTTTCCATAAAATATTTTGTGAAATTGTTACTGATGGTCTTTAAATGCCTTTATTTTTGGTGACGACCATACATTTAAAATATATTTTAAATAAAACATAAATGTATACTGTACACATTATTTCATTTTCAACTTTTGGAAAATCCGCACGCCGCTGTGCTTTTTATGAATGAAGTACGCCATGTTTGGTTTACAACTTCCTTCCCCTTACCGACGCCGCACTGTCACAGATACGGTTGTCAGACTATAGATGCACTTAATAGTCTATTATCACCAAAAAAATTTTTTTTTTCAAAAGTCGGTCAAAAATCCAATTTTAAAAATTTCTTTTCATAATAGTCCATTCCATGTATTTAACTTACAGATTAAGGGTTCGCCGATTTTAGTTTCAGATAAGACAATCATGATTTTGTGGAGGATAGGGTCTCAACCAGAACCCTAAATTAACGGAACATCAAAAGTGTCTTAGAAATGCTTCTTAAAATATCTTGAGATTCTTCTGATGGAGTATTAACTTCTTTGAATTAACAGCATTCTCACGAACCTGAGCCAGAACCTTTTCTGGTTAATTCATTAATTATTTTTATAAGTGGGTTTTGATGGTTTTTTTTGTATTACTTGCTTTTTATTTTGCGTCAAAATTCTGATTTTTTATAATAGGCACGACAAGGATTTGTAACATATTTTAATAAGTTAATAAATATATTGTTGGGGGATGAACATTTTAAAGTGGGCCAAATTTAAGTTCGAGCCGAGATGGGCGAAATTTATGCATTATACTTGATCCTGCCGAGATGGGCGACGCCCGTAATATAAAGTAAAAAGTCCCATAGACACAATTTATGTTTGGATAAACGTAGACAATATTTTGATATTTAACCATAAAGTGGAGCTATATGAAATAACTTTTAATATCTAATTTAAGAAAATTATATCTTTTTATACATTGAATATAAATTTGATAAACCCCAAAAAATGTCTACTGGGACTTTTCGGATAATCTTAGATAAACCAACAGTTCTTATTATTTAATATCATATATTTTTATATTTCCTAATTTTATAAATTCATCTTTTTACTCCACAATTTTCTATTTTACCCTAAAACGTTGCTATCAGTACAAAAGTTGTAAATTAAAAAAAGTTCGTTTTAAAAATGGCAAACATCTGTAAAGTTGTCATTATAAAAAAAATAGGCAGAATGATACTTATGGTATATAGGTTTTTACCGAATAAAATCATTTAAAAATAAAACCTGAGTAGCTCCTTTTTAAAAATTACTTGTCCAATATTTTCATGAATATATTTTGTCTCCTTACAAAAAAAATATTACAATTAATAACATCTTTAAAATTTTATATACCAATTGATATACTGCTGTTCTGCGCTTGCGCATACTAATATTATTCACACAAATTAGTTTTCTTAATTTTTTTAATTGAATAAATTTTAATTACTGAATTGTAATCTATAAAGTACAGTAGAGGCCCTGCAGAAATATTCAACCTCATTTCAGCATCGATCGAATATTCCACGGGAGATTTATAGTAAATTTTTCCCTAACCTAATTGGTAGAATAATCTCATTTTACAGATAATTAGTAAAGGTAGATCAATCGAAAATTTCATTATTTGAACTGTGAAAATTGATTGTAAACTGAATTCTGAGACAGTCGTTATATTCGGCATCCAATATAAATGTCCCTACAAGATATTCCTTTATTAGTTGCTAACAAAAACAACGTAAGATCCTTTAAGGAATGACATAAATTTGATTAATAAACAAATTTTTAGGTCTTTTTTTAACGAATGATATATTACTACTCTTAGTTTAGGCAATATACAGGGTTTTAAAAAGTTCTTGTTTGGTTTAATCGCCTGAAATTTTCTAGAGAATTGGACCACTTTGGTCCTGGTCCCGGGGTATAGAGATTGAGTGTGCGCACTCCTATTGACCCCTATACTATAAACTGGCATATACAAGTAGGGCTTCACTGTTTTTTGGCCATAAAAAATCAAGAAATGAAGATATTTACATTTTTTTTATGACCCTGTTCGGTCACCGTTGGAGAGACCCAGTAAGCCAAACAAAGAGTAGGAAAGCATTAAACATTAAAAACTTAGACAACAAACAAATTATAAAATTTGTTTCAAATTTGATGAAAATATAGCCTTAGATCTAATAAATTTGCTAGACACAAACATTCAACTTCATATAAATTCAAAAATAACAATTTCCATTCATGCAAAATTTTTGCAGGAAAAACTAGGTCGTGATGATTTCATAGGTATAATGGTCAAAATTTCAAGTTATTTTAACTGTGCCTGAAACCCAATTGTACAATGGAGGCTTAGACTTTTTTAGACTTATTCATGAACTGAATTTGCCCTATTTTATAACTTAAAAGAAGTCAGGGTAAAAATTTTGGGGCTAAGTGTTATCTATTGGTCTACGGCGGATGTGATCGTTTCCAACAAGAATGAAATATGAACACATATTTTCTTTCTATATAAATTTTACTTGTCGAACACCGGCGAATCAGGTACGCGGTGAGAGAGAGAGAAGGAAGGCAATGACTGTTGCTTTTTTTCTAATGCGACCACGTTTTCAGCGCTTTGCTTCATCCCTCCAGGTTAGTATATGTTTAAAGCCATGGATTGATTAAAATCTAACTTATAAAGTCATTATGGACATTAGGGATAAGGGAGATTCATCTCTAGGCTACAATGGCCCTCAAATTGTAGTAAATTAAGATGGCGTTGGTGTTTCAGAGGACCACTTTATATATTGCGGTCAAGTTCACACCATTACTCTCCGCTACACCAGCGCCTCTTTATTAAATACTATTCTGGGGCCACTTTTTGAGCCAAACAGCCACAAGAGATGGTCCTCCTTTTTCTAGACTCCATAAAGGAATACTTATGATAAAAATTATAAATTTGAAATGTCTCGACAACCAGTCAAGTTTAAGTATCCATTGTACAATTGGGCAAGGTTCTGTATTTTCATTTCCACACCATCTCGTTGTCTTAACAAAAAAAATACTATAATTAAAAAAATAACTATACACAATACCTTCTTAGACCCTATTTTCGTTCTATTTCAGTTCTTTTTATCAATCTTATCCACATTTAAGACAAAATTATGATAATACTTAGACTTTTCGCTACTGCCACATGTTCGTCGCCACCGTAGGTACAGCGTTAGACGCGGGCGTCGCGCCGTTCAGCGTCAAATTCGCAAACGTTGCTGTAACGGCACCGTCTGGTTGCCGAAGAACGGGTTGGGCATCGGGCGGCAAGTTCGCGTTAGCCAACGCCGGTTGACCGCCGGCGAACTGCTGTTGGACGACGGGCATCTGGGCGCCGGTTACGGGGAAGCGGCGGGAAATTGGGCAGTCGTTGTCCGTTTTGAATCTGGACGGTCTGCGAAACTGGTTGTCATAAATTGACCCTAGAAACAAAATGTATCTATACAGACAATATACGGTGTGGAAAATCCAAAACCAAACATAGGGATAAAGTGTAATGTATCAAACAAAAACAGACAACCCCTTTAACTTTGTGAGAGAAGTGAAACAAAGCTTCGCAATGTGTCGATGCTTCTATCAAGCGCTGTTTCGAACAGCGAAGACCGGCGATTCTAGGCATACGCCCGCTCCCGCCAGCATATTTACTACCCCTCAACATAAGTCAACCTTCGTCGAACGTACGCAGTTTAAGCTATTTTGGCACGTATGTCTTAGTTAAAGTTCGATCTCACTCTGTTTTGGTGGTTAATTTGTTTCTTTGTTTTACTTGCGAAACGTCCATATTCGGTTTTGAACTTTCCACACCGTAGATAGTTTATCAAGTGTCCACCAATATAAAAAATCATACTTTTATAGTTTACTTCGTTTTTTGAAATATAAATTTAAATAACAAGATTATTTGGCGTTTCTTAGGATTTTTAAACAAATCAATTTCAAAAATACACTGCTCCAAAAAATTACCGGAACACCTCTTAGTCCATTTGTAACTTTTAAGGCATTAATAACATATTCATACAAAAGATGTTCACAAGACAACGTTATTATTATTTATTTTCTGGAAATAAATATTTAAATAAAAAGATAATTGGAGTTTTCTTCGGATTTTTAAATAAATTAATTTCAAAAATACACTGCTCAAAAAAATTACCGGAACACTCTTAGTTCATTTGTAACTTTTAAGGCATTAATTCCATTTTTATACAAAAGATTTTCACAAGACAATGTTATTATTATTTATTTCCTGGAAATAAATATTTAAATAAAAAGATAATTGGACTTTTCTTCGGATTTTTAAATAAATTAATTTCAAAAATACACTGCTCAAAAAAATAACCGGAACACCTCTTAGTCCATTTGTAACTTTTAAGGCATTAATTACATATTCATACAAAAGATTTTCACAAGACAACGTTATTATTATTTATTTTCTGGAAATAAATATTTAAATAAAAAGATAATTGGACTTTTCTTCGGATTTTTAAATAAATTAATTTCAAAAATACACTGCTCAAAAAAAATAACGCAACGTTACACAGTCAACGTTATAGTCTCCACCAATATAAAAAAACTTTTCATATTTTAATAGATCATTTGTTTCCTGGAAATACAAAGTTATATAAAAAGATAATTTGACTTTTCTTCGGATTTTTAAATAAATTAAATTCAAAATATACTGCTCAAAAAAATTTACGGAACACCCCTTAGTCCATTTGTAACTTTTAAGGTGTTAATTACATTTCGATCAAGTTTACATATTTCAAAAGACAAACATTTTCTCACAATAAATCAAAGAATGTGTCATTTGATTAATTATCTATTCCTAAGAAAAAACTTACACATATAAAAAAGGTACAAAAAAACAAAGTGTCAAATATATTATATATTTTCTCTATTATTCATCCTATCAAAAATATTTATATAACTTTTTATATAGACAATTTAAAAAGCTGTATTTTTTGTTCCATAATTTTTTTTTTCCTATAGTTTTTGAGATAATACCGATTATTCTTAAAATTTAAAACGTCAATATCTCAAAAACTATAAAAGCTACAAGAAATTTTCTATGACAAGAATTATGTATTTTTACAAGACCTGTAATTTAAGCTATACTACCTTTTTGTCTAAAAACACGAAGCTTTTTTTTGAGCAGTGTATATTCCATAAAAAAAGGATTTTCGACGAACCCTGCATAAAATGCTAGATACACTGTAATACCTGATTTTGTGTCGCTGGAAATTGTACGGCGTTTCCTTTACCCCAGTTCTGGAAACCGCTATTAGACTGCTGTAAAAA
>JAHBCN010005913.1:0-52033 GCA_019359885.1 Listronotus oregonensis | reverse complement strand
TTTCCCCATGTTTTTTCGCGTCAAGAAAACCCAAATATTTTCACGAAAAATTCCAACCAAGATAAAAGTATTTTATAAAAAATTTAACAATTATTATTTTAGTAAGGAAGCATATATACGTATTAAATTAAATCTTTATATATTAATCAGTAAATTTGGTTGCCTCTATCTTTTTGTCGTGGACTGTATATTTATATAAATATAAATATATATTAGCAAGTCAATAATATTTTTAATTTTGTGAAACTTCTTTGTAATCCTTATTAAATACCTGACATAAAATGTCTTCTAATGTATTTCTAGTTACAGCTTAGTTTAGGACAAAAAGAGGTATGTTAATAAAAATAGATAAAAAAATAAATTGGTTTTAGAATGTACACATAATTTGTTTCAAGAATAATTAGTAAATGGTATAACCCTAATAAACAATAATTATTTGCATGTTACTAACTAGTAAATGCTGTAAACATTTGAGGTTGAAAAAATGAAAACATTTCTCGATAATTACACCGCCTGTACTTTGAAAAGGTTTAATTTTTTGACATATGTTTAAAAACACTTCTTTTTTTAAAAAAGACTTAAGAAACCACTTTCTTAAATATTTTAAGTTACTTAGTAAACACACTGTATATATACAAATTAACTATATATTTATATACTTTTATACCGTAATAGCCGCATTATCTATTAACAATAACAAATAATTTGTTTTTTGTATATTGGTAAATATACAAATAATATTCTTCAATCAACTAATACTATCCAATCATTCTCACACCTATGTACCTTTTTTTATCGCAAATACTGGATTAAGTAATCCGTTACTTTGTGATAGTACATATAACTTTGCCTTTTTTCACTGAATTTTGATAAAAATTGTAACTTAAATTTCCTTGTTTAAAAATGTTACAATACTACAAAACAGCAGATACATTAATGGAATTACAATAATATAAAACAAAATAAATTGTTTTGTTTACCCAGTTTTTTAATGCCTTAAATAGTGTTTCCGTGGCCAAAACACATAGTATGTAAGGCCAAACAAACCTAGATTAAAGAAAAAATAGAGTTTTTTTATGTCTTAATCTTGGTTATTTCTATAAATCTTTTAATTACTTTGTAAAATAAGCTAAAATGTCTTACTTATACTATGGATTTAACAAAGTGTGTTTTTAAGTTTACAGAGAAAATCAGACATAGTACTTTTTAAAATTACATTTTAAATAATAATAAATTATGGTTAACAGCAAATAGTATCATATTTATTGGTAAGCTGTAATGGTAAAAAAGCACACTTTATATAAAAATGTTTTAATTTTTGGTTATTAAATATATAAAAAATTATTCACTTTAAAAGTAAAATTTATGCATTTATTTATTTTAAGTGTTTGCAAAATATATTTTCTTATGTGCAGTTTCCCAGCAAACTTCGTGTTAATGCTTACATGGTAAATTAGGTCAATGTTGAACTAAAGCTAACAGAGTAAAATTAAACAGAATATGGAATTATATACGCTAATATTAATGTTAAATTAACCACACTACTGACCATTAAGTTTCAAAATCCTATTACTTTGAATAATATTAAACAGAAAACCAACTGAGAAATTTCTTGCAGCACCAAATTTAAATTTTTGTGGTGACAAAAAGCAAAGCGATTCAGCAAACGCGTTAATGAATATAATTTCCATAAAACTGGTGGTTTTTTTAGTATTACGCAACGCCTGAAAATTTTAAAAAACAAATATGTAAATCGTCCTGCTCTAAAAGTTCCATTGTTTAATATTTAAAACAAAATGAAAGATTTAAGTTATTCATAAATGCGGATTTAAGACACAAATATTTATTATAGCTTAGACCTAAAATAGTATGTAGGTATTTAAATAAAAAAATCCGAATCTATGCTATGAATTCTTACCGTTTTAGACACAAAAAACCTAAATATACTTAAATAAAATTATTTTATTATAAAAGTTGTGTAAAAAATATTTTTTGGTGATCATTTTTTAATTAAATTGTGAAAATCATAATTTTTCTATATTTTTCAGGCTGTTTTTCGGATTTAGGCAACCAACTTTACAGATGTTTTAATGGTTGTTATTTAAATGACAAGTTTTAAATAGACTTAATGTTTGTTTTAAATATTTTTTTTACAAACCTGTTAAAAATGCAATTTTTAACACTATCTAGATGCCTATTTTAAAGCACTAGTGTTAAAAGTGAAATGTCAAATTTTGAAAGGTAGGGTCAACGTTTATTTATTTACTAAAATTAATATTAATTGTACAATTCAAACAACTTTTTTTCTACAGTTCTAGCATTCTCCGTAGTTGAGGTGGATTGAACAGAAAAAACCGCATTCTCAGTTAACGTTAAGGCACGATCTGCTGCTCTTGTTTTCATTGTAAGTAGTTTTCTGGCAATAGAGTTCTCATTATCCAAGCTCCAGCATCGGCAAGTAAACTTGCTGAAGAACGGCAAAAACAATGCCCCGTATAGAGAATCGGATTTGGAAGCTGCAGAAATCTTGCTATAGAAGATATTCTTCCAAAAGAGTTAATTCCGACGGCATTTCTGGTACATTCACCCTTCGCGTATTTTAGGAAAAGTCTCCGATGTCCTACATTTGCTGGACGAAGAACTATATTCTTTCGATAATAATCCAAATTTAATTTTTTCAACGATAGTGAATTTTTATGGTACCTTGGTTTTAGTATCTCGTATGTGAATCATCAATGAAGTCCCCGTATCTTCCAAGTGATTAAGAGACAACTGACCAAGCTTTTTCCTACGACAGGCACCAAAAATTCCCAAAACGGTAACTTTCATCAGAAGGTATTCATCATCAGGTGCACAGTTCAGAAACTGCTCAATTTGCGCTTTGCTCAGAATCTTTGATTTTTTGGGCTGGTATCCCCCTCCTTGACGTTTTAAATATGCGATAAGCCTTAAAAAATTTACTGATATTCACGTCATTGTTTATGCGCAGCATAGCTTTGATCATTGACAAGTCGACCATAACGATGATGCTTTCCAAATCTTCGCTTTTTCCTCAAAATACGCAAAAAATATATTTTCGGTATATTTTCCAGCAACACCTTTCTCCTTACACCATTTCATAAACTTTTTGTAGGCAATATTATATTGTATACGAGATTTACTTGGCAGTAAATCCAGCGATGCTTTACTGGTCGGTTCACCTATCTCTTTAAATGGATCGATGCAACCAATACTTTTTCCTACATTTTCTTCCATTTCAAGTTGATTTTAAGTAAAAACTAAAACAAGCTTAAATTGACAAGATATATCAAATTTGAAGTAAACATGCCGTAACCAAGCAGCATCAACAACGGTTGTTGGAATTCATTAATAAATGCCAACTTAATTTTTATACACGATGCCATGTAAAACTATATCTTTTAATTTTTAAATTATTTAATTTTTAACTGCATTATCGCGTTTGTAGAAAAATTATTGTATGATATTTGTGTTAAAAGTACGTTTTAAGGGACTCATGTGAATTGCAGAACTCGCTTCGTTCATTCTGCAAACTTTCAGATTCGTGCCTTTAAAATGTACTTTTAACACTTATATCATAAAAAACTATTAGTTGTCTACACTAAAATCGTTTATTAAGAGAAAGTCATGTATTAATGTATATCTTAATAATACACAATACTCATAAATAAACGATCGCCAAAATAGCATTTATCAGCATTGGGAATACTGGTAGCATTTTTAATTAATTTATCTCATACATTAAAAAATAAAGTATAAGCGGACTGTTTTTTTTTCTATTTTTAAGAGGTTGTATAAAACTTGGAAAAATTATTTTTGTTAAGCAACAAGTCTTAAAAAAAACATTTTTTGGAGTTTGGTACTAATAGCCAAAATGATTGTTTCAGTTACAGGCCTGGTCAAATTCTTCTAGAAAAAATTTGGTTGGAAAGGTTGGAAAGACAGCAGTTTAATTTGGGAAATATTATACAGTAAAGCGCACCGTACTGCGAACATAGGAGGCTACTGGATGATTTTGGATTTACCCAATTCTAAAATACCAATAATAATTTTGTGGCTTGCATTTTTATTTCTGTCTCGTTTCCTCACGTGGCTCATTTTTGGTTGGGACTGGTGGGGAGTACGGTGATAAATTCTGAAGAGTTATCTGCCCAGTTTAGTTGTGTACTACGTTTTTATTTTCAGTAAGAATATGCAGTGTTTATAGGCAAGTAACAGAAGCTAGCTAGCATCAACCGTCTTCGATCGTATTTCTTATCAGCCATAAATTTAAAATTAGTTGCTTACGACACCGCAACGTTTGCTACGGTTTTAAGAACCAAACAGTTTTTCCTAATAAAATAAAAGAATTTTCTCAAATAAATAATGGAACGTAGAAGATATTTTTAAAAAAATAAATTAATGTGCATTCATAAAATAAAAAAAAAAATCTTTCAAGTTATCGAAGATGCTCAAATAAACCACCTTCCTGAGCCAAACAATAACCAAGATTGTCATAAAAACGCCTTCTGACATTTGCTAGAATGTTAAGGGTAATAATCGTAAAAGAATTCTCAATTTGTAATTGCAATTCTTGTAGATTATTAGCCCTATTCTCCTGGAAACCATAAATTTGTGATTTTACGTGACCCCAGAGAAAAAAATCGTTGGGTGAGACCATGAAAAACAATGTTTCTTATGAAATTTTCATTGTTATTTTTCTTTACAGTTTCACAAAATTGCATTCGTCTAAAATGATCATCAGGGAAAATTTCATGGGTTTTTTTTTTAGTTTGTAGGATCGGTATTCATTTTTTAAGCACTCTTTCCACTGATCCTTTGCTCAAATTAACCTGTTGTACAATTGTATTGATGAAATTGTAGGATTTTCACTAACACTTGCCACTACTATAATTTCCTTCATTTCCCTTTCGTTGTTTTTTCTGGTGCACTATCATGTTTATGTTTTCTTGGAGTTAAACAACCAAATGTCAAAAAGTTTTTAATGACTCGGTGAATAGTGAAAATTGTGGGGTAAGCCTGGTTGGAAATAAATTAATAAATAATTCCCTAACTCCCCTATCAGGATTTCCACGGTGATACCATTTAATAGTTTTAATTTTTTTTTCCAGTTCGTGAACATCCATTATTAATAATTATTATTTTATTTAAAAAAAAATTGTTTTGGTCGCAAATAATCGACACCGTACAACTATAGCTGTCGAGCGTTCGATAGTAAAGAATTATTTCAGGAACAAAGGTATTGTGTTGATCGCTTTGCCGGCCGACGCGCGTCTTATAAATTTGTTTGCCGAAAATTATTGATCGATAAGCAATGCGTGCGACGTTTTTAGGTACATCCAAAATCGTCCAGGATCGTCCTATGTTCGTAGTCCTCTGCGCTTTACTGTATATTTTAAAGACAGTAATTCAATTTGCAATTTTGTCACGCAGTTGCTTTAGCCCAAGTGTTTTAGCCTAAAAACACTTTTCCAACTTTTATTTGGCCGTTGGCAGCCTTTAAAAAAAATATTATTTTTTATTTTTTTTTTAAATAAAATTAATAACAATTAAATAGCTAAGGTACAGTAAAGCCGAAGGTGAGTAGCAGAGAGAGCGTGCAAAAATGCCCTAACTCATTTGCCGGAGAGTAGGGGGGGTTAAACTGGGCGCCACTGCTTTTGGTGCCAGGCCTAGCAGAGACCTTCCAAGATTTAATTGGGAACTCTCGTTCAACTTTACTACCACTCAAAGACAAGAAAAACTTTAATAAACAATATTAACATTAGAAAAAAGGAGACACTAGGCGAGCCAAATAAAACACTATATTTAAAACAAATAGTTA
The DNA here is from genome assembly GCA_019359885.1 of Listronotus oregonensis. Classification (NCBI taxonomy): domain Eukaryota; kingdom Metazoa; phylum Arthropoda; class Insecta; order Coleoptera; family Curculionidae; genus Listronotus; species Listronotus oregonensis. Next base: position 46,191 of record JAHBCN010005913.1, on the reverse strand, counting down.
ATTGAATTTATTATAAATTTATAATTTAAAGTTTACACAAAAAAAAAATTAATAAAAATAAAATGGTGAATGCGCTACATTATGAAATTACAAAATTTTAATTTAAAAGTTTACAAAAATATATATAATAAAAATGAAATGGTGAATGCGCTTAATAACTGTTAAATTTTCATTACTGATGATAAGAATAAATATTAAAACTATAAGTCTACAATTTCAAAGAAAATATATAAAATATAAATATATATGTAAATGCCGCTTATTTAATTAACAATAATTAAATGACCAGGTGCACCATTTGAAAACCAATAAGGATATAAGATTTACCAAAAAAAAAATATATATTACTATAAAAATAAGAGAAAAGGCCGCAAATAATTTAAAAACAATATGGCAAAAATTTAACCGGTAGAGTCCTAAATTCTAAATTGAAAGGTTATAAATAAAAATTGTTAGTTAGTTAATCATAATGTTGCCTGTTTTTGTCGATTCCAAGTGATAGCGTGTGTGCCAGCCACTACACCGTGAAGAGCGATGGTGTCCAAAACTACAGACAACACATTGACCAGTTAAATGGTCACTATCTCTGACCCGTCCCAAGAGAACTTCTACCAAATTGTTGGCCCCTCCAAACCAAAACGAAAACTGTTTCAAAATTAAATTAATGGCCCATGTGAAGAGAAATGGCCCGTCCGAAGAACCCCAAGATGTTAAGGGGTATTTTCCACTAACACGTGATCCCTGCGGCGTCGAACTGCAAGTCCTGCAATGCAGATTTCTTTCCCGAAACAGCCAAAAGGCAACGCAAACCAACCAACAAAATCCACACAAAACCAAAGGTAACTTAAATCGAAAAAGATTTTTGGGAAATTTGCAGCACAAATCCTATAAAGATGGCTTGAATACCGTTAGCTGCAAATTCTCCTAGTTCTCGCCTTGAAGAATGACGTGAAAGTGCCAAAACATGGCCGTTGGCCCTTTGTCCTTCTCAAAAAGCAACAGAGGGTGCTCGCGCATCGCTGCTAAGTCTAGGAATTTTCTCGCCTCTGAATCGTTACGCATTTTGAGTTGCCTACCCATGCTGCCCAAATAACAATGTTAATTTTTTTAGTAGACAATACTACGAGGGGTAAAAGCAAAGTAAAGCATAAGGTAGGATACCAAATACGATAGAAAAACAGAAGTAACCCAGCAATTACAATCAAATTTGGAGCCTTTTGCCAAAAATAAACTGCAAAAAAAATGAAAACCGACCTGCATTAAGGTAAACAAACTAAATTATTAAAAACAAACCTAGGAATAAAAACTAACCGTGACAATTTATAAACTAAGTAAAGTTTACATAAATAAATAATATACGTAATCTGATTATTTTAATCCTTTAGTCTTTTAAAAACTGACATTAACCTAAATATAAAGTCCTAACTATTGCTTTAGGGCTTATATCGTCTTCAAATTTAAAATATGTGCAGACAAAGGACCTATCTAAATTATCGTTAGTTCATTTAAACCACAAATAATTTTTTGTTGATTAAAAGTTAAATAAAAACCAAGACTCTTTTTAAAACTAAGACAAATCTAAATAAAACGCCCTAACTATCGCTTTAGGGTTAAGATGATTTTTAAATTTGAAATATGTGCATAAAAAGGATGTAGTCCATCTGAAATACAAATATTTATTTTTTAATTGGAAGTTAAATAAAAACTAGAATTCTTTTAAGGCTTATGTTAATAAATCAAACAATCAATCATCAATTAAAACAATGCTTTACTGTATATCGAAGTAAAAATGTCATTTACAAAGTTATAGTAAAGGTAAATAACTTTTCTGTGTTGGATTTGTCAGTTCCATTTTTTTTTATTGCATTATAATGCCTAGAGCTCGCAGACGCACTTATTTGATTTAACTTTCCAAACTTGAGAGGAGTCGTATAATGGGGTTACATAAAGGCCGATTTTCTTTTAGAACTCGCTAATCGAAGCTACAATGAGGAGATGTTGTCGAGCGTGGTTTCAAGAAGGCCAAAATCGATGAGTTAGAGGTACAGGGCGCCAAAGACAGACTACAGAGCAACAGGATCGTTATTTGAGACAACAAGCACTTAGAGATCGACTTTCCACAACAAGGGCAGTTGCGAACCAGTGGTTTGATGCTATCGGAAGGGCAATAACAAGGTGGACAGTTTATCGCCGATTAAGGTCTTTTGGACTGTATCATACCGTCTCCATCTTGTACTACCTCTGATCCCACAGCATCGTCGGCAACGATTGGTATAGAGTAGGGAGAGACTTGAATGGAATATGGAATGGAACTCAATCGTATTCAGCATTGAGTCCAGATTCTGTTTGGGCACACATGATGGCTGTGCAAAACTAAGGAGGAGACGTGGTGAAAGACGGAACGTCCAATTTTCCATCTAACGGCATTTTCATCTCAGTGTGGGTGTTATAGTATGGGGTGCCATTGCTTACGGCAGCCGGTTACGGTTAGCGTTTATTCCATGTAGCATGACTGCCAGCGCTATATCCACGAAGTTCTGCAACCACATCTGCTTCCATTTTTGGAAATATTGCAAGATCTTCTGTGTTAGTTGTGGTTAGTCTATTTTCGAATCTCTTGTAATAGGAGGGTTTTTCCTAATATCTAACGAGTTGACTGTGTGCAAAGATTTTTTTTATATGAGTTTTTTAAAATTTTGACTTCCTGAAAAATAATGTTTTATGACTTATTATAAAACTGTTACAATACCTTTTTGAAATTTAATTTCTTATGAAAATTCGTTAATAAGGTCTTATACCCGACACAATTTAAAAGAAACAATACCAAAATACATCATCCAACTTAATTCCTATACCAAATTTAATAATATTTGTTCTCGTGCTTTTCTAATACAATTTTACAGTATGACTGACACATTCTAATAAAACTGGCAATTTAATTATCCAATTTTTGTGCCAAATTCGATTAACTTTCGCCCTCGCACCGATATTTTTATGTCTCACGACAATAAAATTATCAACAAAACTTAGAACAAATAGAACCGTAAGGTTTTAACTGATTGTATTTGTTAACCTTTTTGTGACAGGAGTAGAAATAAATTAATGCTTTTCTTCAAATCTCCATTTGTGAACTAGTCGAGGCATTGAAGCACTGAAAAGGCTAAAAGTTTGGAATTTTTAGTACTAAAACGGATCAGAATGCGGTTTTTTGTATTCGTTTCCAAAAATTTTTTGTAAAAAATACATCTACTTTGTGACTTATACAAACCGCAAATTGCTTTGCTGCAGCCGAAAATGCATTTAAAAAATGCTTCTGGCAGATTTAATAACTTTGTAAATAAGAGTCAGAACTGGCCCAAATCGGGTTCCCGGGAGTTTTCGGGATCGCTGATCACGATTATGATGTTTAAATTCCCCCACAGCCGACCTGGAGTTTAGAAACGCCGATAAACATCATCTTCGTGGAACTCTTCCGAAATTTACTCGGAGAAGGATAGAAACACGACGCTCGTGGGTGTTTTGGGTTTCTAAATTCAAATATGGCATCGGCGAACACCCCCCGGATACCTGTTGCGCCGGAACCCGGACGTGAAGGTCATCTCCAAGAGTTTTTCTAACAAGATTGCCAAAAACAACCCGAAAATCATGGAGGGGGCGTTTTTTGGGACGCTCAATCCAAATTTCACGCTCGAAAACGATCCCCTGAACACCTAGTGCACCGAAACTTGGGCCTGAACGTAGTCTTCGAGGGTTTTCCAGACACGACCGCCAAAGACAAACCGAAAATTGTTATGGGGGTTTTTTGAGGCTTTGAATTCAAATTTTACCTTGAGGGTTTTCACAGGGTCCTCACACAATCGAAGAAGACGAACCCAGAATCGTTATGGGGGTTTTTTGGGGCGCTGAATTAGAATTTCAAGTCAAAAACGACCCTCCCAACACCTGGTGCACCGGAAACTTTATCTTGACATCGATGTAATTCCCATGAATGTCAATCAAATTTGATGTCTTAGAGACTGACGTCAATACTGCAATAGCTGTGTGGAATTGTTGAGTCTAGTTAAATTATGTGGGAAGGAAAGAAATTGAATGAATAGAAAGTCAATATTTATGTAATTGGCGTTTATAAATTTTCATTGAACTGAAATTAAATACAATCTAACTGCAACTTTCCCTTACCTTAATAAATAAGAGCTAATACATTTTTAAATACGTAACTAAATATCAAATTCTTTACCTAGAGACACATCGCTAGTCTCGGGGATGGCGTCCACGTCCAGGTTTCGTAGCAGGTGTCCGGGGGTGTTCGACCATTTAGTGACACAAAAAAACCTATACCGACTTTCGGTTCGTCTTTTTCGATTGTGTGAGACAAACCCTGATCCGTGTTCAGGTTTCGGTGCACCAGGTGTTCAGGAGGTCGTTTTCGAGCGTAAATTTAGATTCAGCGCTCCCACAATGATTTTCGGATTGTTTTTGGCAATCTTGTTAGGAAAACTCCCGGAGATGACCTCCACGTCCAGGGTTCGGAGCACCAGGTGTCCGGAGGGTGTTCGCCGATGCCATATTTAGATTCAGCGACTCAAAAAAAAACCCCGGGCAGGGTGTCGAGTTTTTCTCCTTCCCCGAGTGAATTTTGGGATATGACGTGCATTGGCTTTCCTGAGCTCCACGTCGGCTGTGGGTCAATTTTAACATCATAATCGTCATCAGCGACCTTGAAAACCCCCGAGTACCCGATTTGACCCAGTTCTGACCCTTATTTAAAAAGTTATTAAATCTTCCACAAGCCTTCTTACAAAAATCAATTTTTTAAATGCATTTTTAGCTGCAGCAATGCAATTTCCGGTTTGTATAAGTCACAAAGTAGATTTATTTTTTACAAAAAATTCCGAGGTTGAGTGCTTCATTGCCTCGACTAAACATAAAACACTACCTTGTAGAATGAACCTAAAAAATAATTAGCAATTTACTTTCACGGAGTACACAAATTCGATTCCTTACTAGTAGAAATATATTTCAAGAGCGTAACAAAATCACGTACAATATTACCCCAATGAATTGCGAATTAGGACGTTTCCTGTAGATAACATAAAATGTTTCCGTCTATTCAGACTGCTGAATTAACCAGAAATAACCAGTTCGGTGCTTTCTTAACCTCGTATATCCTTCCTTAATTCTCCTATAAATGTTTGACTCTTCCAGCAACTGACCCACTAACTTAGCTCATTAGCGGCAAACTGCAAACGTTTTTTATTAGAACGGCATGTTCACTAATGCGGGGCAAGTTTGCCAAAGCGCTTAACTATTTATTCGTTTTCTCTTAAAATAAAATTTTGCGGTGCAAGAAACTTTTGAAACTGTTTTCGGTTAACATTAGTCTAATTAAAACGTACTTTTTTATTTGTAGGTATGGTTATTCCAAGTTTAGTGTAAAATTTACAGAAATATTTGTCAAAGAATAATTACACGGTAAAAATGTGTTCAGTAATTTAACAATATCATGTTTACCAAAAAATTAAGAATAAAAATGCATTTCGGCATGATAAAAATATCCACCAAAGATTGAAATAAATAAAGAATCATGGTATTTCGTGCAAATTGGTTTATTGTTAAAATCCTAGCACTTTTGGTAACCAGAACCAACCATTCGTCAGATCACAAAATCCAGCAATAAAGCACGTTGAAACGACATAATATTAAACAGTTCTGCGTAATCACTTAAACATTTTTAAATTGTGTAACACTTTTAATTAATAAATAGGGTAGAGTAGCACTTTTACAAAACAAATCACCCATGGCAGAATTTTCTTAAAAGATAAACTTTAATTATTACGTTGGGGCAGAGCTGTTGGTAACTAAATTAAAATAATTGAAAAATCGTATTCAATTACTTCTCAGTAATTGGATTACTTTAATTCAATTACTTTCCAGATAAGGTAATTGTATTAGGATTATCGATTAATAGGATAATGTTATCGTAATTGGTAATTGATTTTTACGAATTCTAAGTAACTCAATTACTTAGAAAGTAATTCAATAACTTAGAAATTAATTCAATTACCTAATAAATAATTGAAATACTACAAAAAAGTCGATTAACTGTGTTTATGGAAAAACTCCGGAATTTCGGCCAGCCAGAAAGAGCATCTTGAAACACGGCGGGCCGCTTTAAGTCCGGCGAACGCCGCCTCCGCGCCGGTTTAGTATTTTCGATTGATGCTTAATGAACGTTTTTATACTTTTTTTGTAAAAAATCTGTTGATGTTCGGAATGGGATAAAAGGAAATTTGTACTTTACAGTCATTTAATGTTGAACTTGCCGAGAAAGCAGAATAGTGTGACGTGCGCGTATGATGCACATTAGTATAAATATTTTATTTATTTAGTGTATTGTGTTTAATATATGTGGTAATTTAAATAAAGTAATTGCTAGAATATTTAAGTACTTTTAGTTTTAATTGATAATTGAATTGCTTTTTACAAACATGCTAGTAATTGTAATCGTAATTTACTACTTCTTAGAAGAGTAATTGGTAATGGTAATTGAATTACTTTTTAAAAGTAATTGCGACAAATCAGCATTGTTTTGTATAATGTTTTGTTTTTCTTTTTAGTCAAAATAACCTTTTTTTAAGTATATTATTGTGCAAAATATGATACTATTAAATGTGATATCATTTAAGGTGTATTGCTGGATATTCTGTTTTGACAAATGGGACCGATAATGATTGGATTACCGAATGCGCTCTGCTAGGATTAATAATACAATTTGCACAAAAAAGCTGTTTTATTTATTACATTTTTATCAGCACAAAGCTAAAACGACTTTTTATTCAAAAATATTTATTTATCCGGAAAAAAGTATGCTTAAAATGTTATAAAAAGGGGATATTCAACCAAATAATGTAATTTAATATGAATACCGCATTATCTAGTTAAATTAATCTTTTAAAATGTTCAAATTTGTATTAGCTAACGTGGTTAAATTAATCATATATTCGGTTAACTTAAACTATTCCAAATGTTAAATTAAACAAGTAAAATAGTTAAAATTACCTTTCTACGGTTTAAGTTTACAGTATTATTAGATTAAATTAACCATTTGAGGCACTTGAAGGAATAAAACTTTAAGATCAAATTTACCCAAGTGCAGTGTGTTGAATATATCCAACGGCTTTGGTAAATGTGCTGATAATTTTTTACTTATCGAGCCCATCGCCGATTATATTTAAATTTTGAATAGGGGGATTTTTTGGGGCGTTGATCACAAATCTGAAGTAATTTTTTATCTACACCTTCTAGTTTTTAAGTTATGACGCCCATATTTATTATATAGGCAAAAACAGTTCATGGCCCGCACTAACAAAATAAAACCGGTTAATGTTTTGCGCATACCAACCTGTCTAAAAGTTCCTAGATAATTTAGTTAACTTATTAAAAGTAAAAAAAATAATTAAAAATAAATACAAAAATAACGTAAAAATAAATTTATCCTATAAAATAAAAGGTGTTTACCATAAAATCTTCCATTTTGGGTAAAACTAATTTTAAGAAAGCGGAATTTATACTCGTAATTAGTAATCCAAAAAACCACATTATACAAAATTTAAATAAAATGGGTAATAAGCCCAATAAGTAAAAACTACTAATTTGACAAACGGTTGTGGTAGTGTCGTGTAGCTTTATTTTTATTTTGGATTAGGTGTGAAGTTTTGAATTGATCTGAAAGGTGGATAAGTCCTTGGAACTTCGCCTTAGATTTAATCCATTATTTAGGTCAAAGGTCTTTTAAAAAAGGCATTTATAAAACCTTCTCCGACTACTCAGTAAACCTCCCCTTTGGTCTTCAGCTAAGGACTCCCCAGCTACCACTAAAACCCTGACCCTTATTGAATTTCTTTAGGTCGTGGCGATCTCAGTATCCTTAGATTCATTAGTTAAAACTAAATCAGAGATATTATAAATATAAAAACACAGGTCAACACTCGATCTACGCGGAACGCCGGAAGCAGTTAGTTGCTATAGGGTTTTTGGGGTCGCTGATTACGATGAGAGGGTCGGTTAACCTTAGTCATTTCAGGTTCAAGGTCATTTGAAGGTCAAGTGATGAAAAAACCATTGGAAAAATCGGAAAAATCTAAAAAAATTCATGCATTCATGTTTTCGAGGTAGCTGAATCCGAATCCGGCGTCTATTTACATTCATCCTAGAGGTCATCCAAGGTCTTTTTAAGGTTAGTTTAAATTGTTTTTGGGATAAAAATGTTAAGTACGATTCGAAAAAATCTGAAAAAATTGGTACCCATGTTTTTGAGGTCTTCGTATCGGATTTTGAGGTCAGTTCACCTTCATAAGGTCAAGTTCAAGATCATTTAAAGGTCAAGTGAAGAAAAAAGCATAGAAAAATCATGCATATATATAGGTCCAAAGTCTAAATAAACGCCAGATTCGGATTCAGCGACCTTAAAAACATATGCATGAATGTTTTCAAATTTTTCCAATGTTTCATTTGGCCTTCAAATGACCTTAAACCTGACGAAATAAAGGTTAATCGATACTCTTATCGTAATCAGCGACTCCATAAACCCTAGTAGCATCTAACCGCTTCCGGGGTTTCCGCGTAGATCAAATGTTTACCAGTGTAATTTTTATGGTCCAAGTCGCTGTTGTTGCAAAGTCACAACATTGGCTTTATTTCGAGGCTTCATCCTTGCGGATGAGGGGAAATACCGCCTATCTCGCGATGCACCTGGAGTAGTTTTAATCGCCCTAGAAATGTGACTTAATGAATTTATTGGGATTATTGTGTCGGGGATAGACATGTTGTCTAAAGAAAAATGTTAGGAAAAGTCTGCTTATTTTGTGCCCAAGAATATTTTTGTTTATTCTAAACAAAGTTCCGAGAATTTTTTAAGTTATAGAAAAAAGGCACTTTAAAAAAAATGGGATAAGTCGGTCCTTAACACGATTAATGAAAAGGTCTTTTTTTAGTCTAAGAGCTGTTTTAAATAGTTTAAAAACTGCTAACTAAATATATACAATATTAGTCTTAAATAATGTATAATATTTATTTTTGGTACTTGGACGTAATTGGGAAAAATAAGTTAAACAGCTAAAAACCCTGCACTATGGTAATTGGTACCTAGGCCTTATACAAGCCTTTCACGGCTGTAATAAAAAAAATGGAGAAGCCCAGTACTAACCCCTTTGACTTCTTTTTTATATCAAGGTCTTTTCTTTTTGTTCCAAGCCAATTATTGAATTCTAATTAATAGACTGCCTGTTCCTATACGTAAGATACTTTAGTACTTAGGTTTCCAGCCAAGATAACAAATTCTCGGAACATTTTCGGATTTATTAAATTAAGTTCGATCAAGATCCATTTGTGCATTAACAAAGCTTTAAAACTACAACCAAAAAAAGCTCAAACTACTCATCTTGGTTCAGAATCCCGTCAGAAAATCCCAGTCAATATATCCCGAATATTAATATCCTATGCCAAAATATCCCATACAAAAAATTCCATGACAAAAACATCCTATGAAAAATACCTTTAAAAAAAATTCTATGGCAAAAACTTACTAATACAAAAATGTCCCTATCTTCCCATTATGTGTAACCAAAGCCAACCAAAACTAACCACAACTAACCAATATCTTTCATATGGCTAGTACAAACACGTGCTCTGCATTTCTTTGTATTGTAATTAACACATCGCCATTAAAACTAACCACAATTAACCGTCATTTTCCATATTGCTAGTACAAACACGTGCTCTGCATTTCTTTGTATTGTAATTAACACAGAATGGGAAAGATAAGGATATTTTTATATTAGTAAGTTTTTGCTATAGAATTTTTTTAAGAGATATTTTTTATAGGCTGTTTTTGTCAGGAAAATTTTTTGTATGGAATATTTTGACATGGGATATTAATGATCGGGATATATATTTCAGGGATTTTTTGACCGGCCACCGTTGGTTCAATGTGAAAAAATGTGTTTTTTCAACTTATGTCATTTACTCGTACATTTAAACAAAAAATTAAATATGCAAAGGTCCTAAATTACACTCCTGGCTCCTGATAACCCTAAGCATCCATTTCATACAATATAATCTTTTTTAAAAGCGAGCAACGACCGCGCCTACATATAATGGGTTTTTTCTTATCATTAATCATAAAGGTGGCATGTATAAATAAGTAGTCACATGTCAAACTCAAGGGTAAGTCTTAAAACCGTACGTGTGCTATGGATTTTATAATATAAATGATATTATGACGGGCGTGTAATTAGGAATTTAATCACTTATTATCAGGGATCCGAATGTATATAACGGTCTTTATATATTATTACCCTTTATAAACCGTTAGTTTTATGTTTCTATTTACTTACTTTGGAACTTAAAACTATTTGTTATATTACTTGTTTTTACTTATAAATCTTTTAGTTTTTTGAAATAAGATAAACCTTGGGAGATTGGTACTTAATTAATTACTAGCTTGACCTAATAACATATTTATTAAAGATTTTTTATCTGCAGACAAATCATAAAGATCAAATCTGCATACCAACGTATCGCCGCATCTTTAAAAAATACGTGTTTAATAAGTTTATTAGCAGGGGAATTAAAAATTTAAAAGTTTGCGTTTAAAAGGAAAGGAAAGGCTTTTGCTGGATTTATAGCAGTGGCTGCTCGGGCCTCAGTATAACGGGGGGCTATTTTAAAAAAGAACATCGGACAATACGTTTTTCTGGTGTTTCATTTACATTTCTATATTAATATAAAGCATTTTGTATGTTTAGTTTTATGTATATAAAAATAGAAGCTATTTTCGATATATGTTGTGAAATAGTAGGGGCACGCGATGTGATAATTGCCAAAAAAAAGCCGAGCTTGTCTACACATCGAGTATCTAAAACACGGATTTCACAACTTGAATCGAACGAGATTTTTTGTAAATTTCATGTATTAATAATTTTATTTTAAAAAAGTTATGTTATGATCGCAAAAATACTTAAATTATCTTGGCTACTTTTTGCTAAGCACCTACGAAGGATTTGATGTTTTGTGCGCAGAAAAAACCTAATAAATATTTCAGAAAAACCCGTTTTGACGTACGTGTGCCAGCTATCTTTAAAATGTACCCCTTCTACATTATGGAGTATTTATTTAATGATGCGTAAATTTATCAATGTTATTGCTCTTAAAAGAGTTGAGTGGTTAAAAATCAAGCAAGTCCAAAATATTTTCCAAAAAAGAGTTTGAAAAGTTCCTTAAAGAAGCTGACGACGAAAATGATTTATTAAAGAAAGTAGTGTTAATCGTTAAAATTTTTGGTGTCTGTAGGAAAAAAGAGTTGACTTAATTACAAATCAAGCGGATGATAGCAAGTTTTTTCTACCAGTAATTCCCGGATGCAATATTCTCTTTTAACATAATAAAGAACGAACTATATGTGCGACCCATGTACAATTATCTGATATAAAAGATTTTATTATTAATGTATATAATAAATAAATGAATACACGTGCGTAAAAGCAAAGACAATTATAGTTTCACTAGAGACGGACAAATCAATGCTAAATTTTTAGTTATAGTTTGGACGCTCGCTTACTGGAGCGTCTTGGCAACTCACCCATAGCCCATTTGAGTTTAAGTTTCGAGATCTAGAATAGATTCCACATCCTTTACCTTCTTTTGTTTTCGAACCGTCTGTGTAGATGTTGATTACACCTGCAACGTTTGTGTTCGATTCTCCCTTGATGTCGATTTTGTAGGGTTTGTTAAAAACAAAATATGGCGCAATAGAGTCGACTTTTGCTTGCAGGAGTGGAAGCGAACCTATCGCCTCAATCCACAAGCCACGTCTCTGTGCGCCAACTCCTACATCGGGCATTATACCAACAGTGCGGAGGCGCAGCATAACCGTCACAACAACCTCCTTGATGAATATGTCAAGGGGTGTGAGGTTTAGGATTACCTCCATGGCCCTAGTTGGTGTTGTTCTCATGGCTCCAGTGATGTTGAGACAAGCCATTCTCTGAACTTGGTCTAGTTTTCGGATGACTGTCGTCTGCTGGGCTTTCTGCCCCCAGACAATAGCACCGTAGGTTAGCATAGGTCTTATGATGGCCGTATAGATCCATAGGGTAACTCTAGGTGACATTCCCCAGGTTCTGCCTATGGTCCGGCGTCACTGCTCATAGGAAATATATGCTTTCTTGAGTCTTTTCTCCAAGTGGGAGTTCCATGTTAGCTTACTATCAAAGGTTACCCCTAAGTATTTTACCTCTGTAGAGAAGCTCAGTTGTGTGTTTAGGAGTCTTGGGGCGTTCAAGTTCACCATCGTCCTTTTTCTTGTGAAGAGAACCATCTCTGTCTTTTTCGGGTTAATGGATAGCGCGTGATCGGCACACCATCTTTCTATTATCCTGAGGGCAGTCTGCATCCTTTCGCAGAGCACGCTCTGGAATTTCAATGTGGACAGTATGACAAAGTCATCTGCGTGTGCTATGGTGTAGAGGTTTTCCTTGTTAAGGCGGTCGATGAGGCTGTCTAGAACCAAGTTCCACAGTAGTGGCGAGAGAACCTCTCCCTGCGAACATCCCCTCGTGACCTTGCCTCGGATCTTGAAATCCTCTACACTGATCTGTATCTCTCTTTTTGAGAGCATATTGAAGATCCATCCGCTAACTGTTTCAGGGGTATTCCTGGCGGAAAGCGAATGTAGAATTTTTGGGAAGGTCGTTTTGTCAAACGCGCCTTCTATATCAATGAATACGCCCAAGGTGGACTCTTTGTTGTCCAGGGATCTTTCTATTCGACCCGCCACTAGGTGAAGCGCCGTATCAGTTGATCTGCCCGTGGTGTACGCATGCTGATTTGGGTGAAGTGGTTTGCCTTGGAGCACCACGTCCCTGATGAACCTTTCGCATAGTCGCTCCAGCGCTTTCAGAGAAAACGAGGAGAGGCTAATTGGTCGGTAGGATTTGGGGGTGGAGTAGTCCATCCTCCCGGGTTTGGGTAAGAAGACAACTCTAACCTCTCTCCATGCCTTCGGAATGTATCTCAAGGCCAAAGATGACCTGAAGATCCCAACCAGGTGCGGCATCAGTGTTGCAAATTAACAAGTAAAACGATAGAGATTGGATGAATTAATCCCTAAGGAGTTGGTAAAAAGTATGAGATAAGGTGTACTGGAAAATAGGGCAAAAATTATCACGTATTTATTGCTAAATTTATCTTTAAAATAAACCTAAGTAAATACAACTGTTACAGAGTTTAAACACATCTAAAAGCGGTCGACGGTGATAAATACACAATGTCAAGTGGATTCAATGCATTTTGCCACGAATATTGCCTTGAAGGTTATTTACTCTTTTGTGACCGTTCTTTAAGATTATTTTTCGGTTTCGCCCTCGCCATTTTAGTTTTTGGGTTATATTTCGGATACAGTTTGTTTTTTAGCAAAATATATTTTTTATTTAAAGTACTTACCCTTCCAAATAAAAAAAAAACATTTGTAATAAATTAATAAAGCCCACAAACAAAAAATGGCAGTAAATTTCAATAAATTGGTATTTTTCTAATAACTTATTTATAATTGTTTGATTTGTTTCAAAAGGTAGGTGGTTAGGTTGGGAACAGCCCCATTTATTTGAATTTTCTAAAAATACAAGATACACCCGAAATATTATACAAAAAATAAAATTGCGAAAGCGACACTTAACTACAGATTTAATACTAATACGTGTGTAAAATGAACGTTTAAATATACTATCAGGCAATATATAAGTCATTATTTTTGCTTTTATTGTCTCTGTTAAACAAAAAAGTTAAAATCTTTCCAATAATATGCTTATATATTAAAAAGCTGCATATAAAATATACTACTAAATTTTATTGCGACTGGATATTATTTCAGCTTGATAATACTTCTTTATAAATTCATACACCATTTACTATTTAATATTGTATCAATCTTTTACTGTCAAATTGAAACTTTATTTATGTAAGTAATATACTGCAGTGGAACATAAATTTACCATTGTTTCTGCAATGAAGTATGAATATCTAAATGTATTCCAATAGTTAGTTCATTAAGTAGTTATGCTTTATCAAAGTACGCCTTGCAGGTTATTTATTCTTTTGTAGCCGATGTGTTGTCAGGTGCCACCTGACGTATTTCCACTATAAAGATTGACATTTTTGACTAAAACTTTCGCGTGCTTTGTGTTGTTTATTTTCACTTAAAACTTATGTCTCAGCAAATACACGCAGATTACTCAATTTAGAATAATGCACAACAATTTGTTTGCCAAAATCTTCGGTAAAATAAAAAAAAGCGTCGTTGGATTTTCGTAGACGTAGCTGTTGCTGCTTCAAAAACCATTTTTGAAGGTTTTTTTAACAAGTGGTTTAAACGTACGCAAAACTGTATAGCTCATAAATTAAACTATTTTAAAAAACAATAAATTTATTTTCAGTGAAAAACTACTGTTTTATGCAAAGTATAGGTTGATTTTATTGTTTATGTTAAATAAAAGTTGAACTGATATTTTTTAAATATTATTATCTATGTATTTAAACCATGCACGTGAAATAAATCATATAATTTTATTGCAACTGGATATTATTTCAGCTTGGTAATCCTTTATAAATTCATATTATACCATTTAATATTTAATATCGTATCAATCTTTTACCGTAAATTTTAAACAATATTTTATTTATGTAAATAAAATACTGCAGATGAAAATCAAAATTCCCAATATTACTGTAGTTTTTAGCAATGCAGTATAAATATTATAAATTAAATCCAATAACAGTTAAGTAGTACATTAATATACGATTTAATATTTATAAGAATAATTTAAACTGATTTGGTCAAATATTTAATTTAAGGTAAGTTATATTTAATACCTTATTTTCTTTGTATTGTAATTCTAAAAATGTGATAGTAAAATAGCTCTTACACTGTTGTTGTTCAAAACTATTGTCGTTAAAATACATTACGTACTGGGGACTTAAAAACTGTGCATTCCAAGAAATATTTTTGTAGTTATATCAAGTTTCTTTTAATGTTAAATATTTCTCATTAAAACACTTATGTAAAATAAGGGCCCATCCAAAAATCTCAGCCTTTTAAAGTACTGAGATCTAAAATCAGACCAAGTTCCGTCCACAATTTTGCTCCACTCTTTTTTGCGTGGCAAGTTTTTCACTAATCTGTCTGTTTCAATAAATAATTATTCTTCATTAATAGAGACAATTTTTTTTATTTATACATAAATAAAATGGTACATTCTGTAAGTATGCGACCAAAGTTTTAAAGTATGTCTTGTTCTGCAGTTATCTGTTTACTTTATTTAGTTTTATTCGTGTTCAAAATTTGTGCTATTGTTTTATTAGTTGTGATGTCGTATTAAAATTCGTTACAATGTCACATGTTAACTTAGTGTTAGTAATTATTATATAACTTTAATCAGTATAAATTTAAGCTGTTTTTTTTAAATGGGGTTTACTTTTTAGGGTGAACAAGGTTCAAGCGTTTTAAAATCGTCCAAATATTAGTAGTAATGGTTGGCCAAAAGAAACGATTAGTTAAGTGCCCTAAAATTAAATAAATCGAGAACAATGTTCAAGCAAGAGAACAAAATTTCGCGCATTTCTTTTAATAGCGGAAGTTATGTAGGACTTTATTTTTATTAAATAAAAAAAATAAAATCTCGTTTTTAGTACATATGTAAATAGTTTTGTTTGGCAAATAAAGATTTCCCGTGGCGACAAAAAACATATTTTATTACGAGTATGACATTGGTTTTTAAAACAATAATAATATGCTTCTAGGAGCACATTAAGTATTGCCTTCAATGATTAGTAATATCTTCTAAATAATTCTCTTTGTATTTACAGATAATATTATACTTACTTTATCAATTACACATATAAGATCTATAATGCTTCCCACATCTACATGGTGCTCCCCTGAACGACTACCCTGAATGGTTGCTTCTGGCACAACAATTTGTAAATTTACAAAATGAGAAACCAGACCTTGACTACTGGATATCTGAAACAAGCAACACAATATTAAAAAGAGAAATATTTTTTTAAGAAACATTTTAAATTATTACTTTTAAATGTGACCGTCCTGTGGACTAAATGACAGTTTTTTGGTCTTTTGGTATATAATCTTGTGATTCGCACAGGCGAGGAAGCTAAAAAGATTCGTAAACGCAGTTCTTAATAATTCTGAACCTGACCACAATATTACCAGGACCAACCTTGTATGTAAATTTTTAGCGATTTTACCCAGCGAGGTCAAAACTCTTAAAATTGAAGTTTTCTTTAAGAAAGCAATACTGTTAACTATTTAACAAAATATATTCAAAACAAGATACACTGAGGGTACTACAAAGTCAAGGTTAAGTATGGAGATCTTGAAAAATTTAAGACTGAAAATTGGGTCTGTTCAATATAATAACGTTTTAAAATTATAAATATTTAACATTTTTACTTCGGATTTCCATTTTTTTCTAAGAATATTTTTAAAGATAGCTTAAAACTAAAAAAAATTGATTAAATTGATATTTATTTTGGTTTAATCTAGAGAGCTAATCAAAAGTAAGCAGAACCAACTAGAACCAATCATGTATTAAAAATTGCCTTTTTGATCTTTTCTGATCATTACTTAGTTAAAAAGACAAAAACTTAATTAGTCTTGATTAAGACCATAAAAAGCAAACTGCAAATTTTGTACTGTGAAAAGAAATATCCCTACTTAAGACATTAAAAAAAGAAATTTTCCACAGGTATTTTAGCTAAAGCCAGCCACACACATTGAGCAAATCCTTAAAGGAAAAACTGCACAGGCCAGGCATGAAGGATTTCTAAAGTGTGTGTATGTGTGTACACATTTGTTGTTCGGACTGTGCAGACCGCTGTCGCTGCCTGCACAGCTTTTCCTCTGAGGATTTCTTTAATATATGTGGCTGGCATACCACATTAAAATTGTTTGTTAAGAACAAAACAATGCCTTAGCTATTTTTTAAAATTTATTAATTAAGAGGGCATTTAAACCAATAATATGTAAAAATATTATTTTCTTTCCAACCCTTTATTTAGGCAAAAAAACAACACAACCAATTTTGTTTAAAATTGATTTGTATGTGAAAAAAAGCTTAAGTATAACATATACAGGGTGGCGCAGTGGGTATTGACGGTTTTTAGAGTTCTATTATGGATATACTAATAAAAGGACCAAGGTCAAAAACATATATATTTTTTACACATATAATGCAGTTTTACAACAAAAATTATTATTTGATTTTTTTTTAAATGGCCACCACGTTTTTCTAAACATTCCTGAAGTCGTGATTGAAAACTCTCTGTAACTCGTAGCAGCATAAATATCCTGGTTTATTGTTCCGATTTCTCGAGTTATGTTGTCTTTTAAAGTTTGTACCAATTGATGTCTATTTTCCAAAACCTTAGCCTTTAAATATTTCCATAAGAAAAAATCGGGTCGGGTCAAATCAGGTGACCACGGCGGCCAATTAAAATTGCCATAACGGAATATCAGTCGTCAAGGGAACATGTTTCTTAGAGCAGCCCTGCAAATTCGCGCATTATGGCTTGTTGCTCCATTTTGCTCAAAGCATAAGATGTTATTTTCTACCCCAGTTGTTGCAGTTTAGCAGGCAAAAAAATTTGAAGTATTTCCAAATAACGTTGAGAAGTTACAGTCACTGTAGGGTAATTTTCTTAAAAAAAGTACGGGTTTAGGATTCCGAATGCAGACACAACGCACAGTATGGTAAATTTTTTAGAATGCAGAGGTTTTTCGAAAATTTGTTGAGGTTGTTCAGCAGCCCAGTACTTTTACCACGTCTTGGAATGTTAAATTCACGCCGAAACTGTAGTTGCACCTCAATAAAAGACTCCGATCGGTGATATGCCTTAAGGCAAAAGCTTTGACGTCCCTTCCACTTTAATCATGTTTGAACACTGGCGTCTCAAAAATCGTCAATACACATTGTGCCACCCTGTATAAAAACCAGTATCCACTTTTCTTTTAAACCTATTATGTTGCTCAAACATGGACATAACAGAAAAGTTAATATAAATGATATTATTTTCAGAAAAAAAACATTAGTAGCTCAGCTTAAGTTTTCCCTTTTCCTTCTTTATAAGATTTATCTTTTCTAAACTGACATTTTCGGTTCATTAGGCTTTTCCTCGAATTTGTTAAATACTTGTTTGATATTTACTAAAGCCGACTTAATTTCTACCAAACGAAAACAAACACAAGGAATTGTTTTTATTTGTTTGTCCTTTTGGACATACTTTGTTATTTGCTAAACCTAAATATGTCTAAAATCGTAACAGAAGCCCTTTTCTAAATTCCAAATAAAGGCTTAAATTGTGTTTTTTAAAAATAGAATTAAAGAAAACTGCTATATTTTTTTTCTATTGTTAGTTAAACAAATATGTAATAAATTTATATTATATGGGAATTATTATTTTTTTCCTATATTGACGTTTTGCAGAAGCCAAATTAAAAAATATTTAATATGCCTGTATGTGCGAACTCCAAATTTTTAATAAAAACTTTTTGGTGGATAAATGTCTAAAATAGGCAATCTGCCAGTTTATGGGGTCAATAGGGCTATGCACACTTAGGCGCTGTAGCCCTGAACCAGGACCGAAACGATCCAGAACTTTTCTGGTGAGTATACCCAACAAGGACTCTTCAAAACATATCTAAAATATAACGCTACTATTACTACCAATTAGTTGTTAATTAATAATAATCGATGATATTAATGGGCAAATCTGCTATTTGTACTTTAATAGTTATTTTTTTTTCAATATTAGCCATAACAGTGAGCCTAATAATACATTTTAGGTAACAAATTAAATATTTTTTAACTTTATTTAAAAATATTAACCAATAACACTTTATTAAATAGCTAATTTAATTTATATTAATTGAAGTTGATAATTATTTTTAAATGTATAGGCTGTCCATTGTACATATCTCTTTCCTTTTTTGTGTGGTTGTGTTATTAATATGCGCCGGTAACTTGATAGAAGGCCATGGAAAGCAATTTATTACATCTCGTATTGATAATTACGCTTTTATCCATAATTAGTTGTCCATTCCAATCGATGATGACCGATGTGTACAATTATGTAAACATGCAATTATTACTTTATAATTATCGAAATCGCCCTACTAATTGTTTGAATTACAGCACTTATTAGAGGACTTTAATATTACATTTCAGTTTAGTTATTCAGAAGATACTTTATATTTTATAAAAATTTTAACGAAATTCTATAATTAAAATTGTATTTATTTTTCATTAGAAATAAATAATATTTCAATAAACCAACTGGTAAATAAGTTTATATTTTATATCATAACTAAATTTTAATTTATTAAAAATAATATTAAATAGTCTGAAACTAGATTTGCTGTGTGTTATTTATAGGTACTATTCAATTTACTTCATTTGGGTAACAACGTTAATATTTATGACTAGTTATCTATTTTAAATTAATAATCATTATTGCTTACTATAGAAAAACAAATGGAACAATTTTTAAAGCAATTCCTCTAAATTACCTTAGAAATCGTTACAAAATAGCGCTTAGTAAAGAAACAGAACAAGGTGGGTTCAAAGTTATTTCATCATTTAAAAATTAAAAAACTCTTTACATTTAATCACTTTTTAAGTTTTTTTTACTATACATCATAAGGCCTACAACTTAAAAATTTATCTGGTCTAGGCACAAGAGATAACATCTTGTAAAGGGCTCCTGGGGCCCGATTCTGTAAGCAATTTTTTTGACATTTTCTTATCCCTTTCGAAACAGTGACAAACTTATGGTTACCTTTAAGAGCAACAAGGACATGTGATCGTTATTTTGACTAGGTAGGCGAGATTTGTGGAGTTTTAGTATGACTCAGCAGACTTTGGTGTTTAATAATATCCCACCAAAGACACTTATGTAAAATAAGAGTTAAGTTCCTATCCATAAATTTTGGCCTTTTAAAGTACTGGATCTAAAATTAGACTTTCTCTCAACAATTTTTTACCATTTTTTTTTGTTTTGGCAAGTTTCTACTAATCTAAATATATAAATGTATCTTTTTAATTATTACAAACATTTTTTTCATTAATACAAACAGATGATTACCCCTATAACGAAATTTAAAAAAATATATTTTCAGCAGCTTGAAACGTTTTTATTTTGATATTTACGTCGAGAATATAATATATATAATATATATATATATATATATATATATATATATATATATATATATATATATATATATAAAATATATATATATATATATATATATATATATATATATATATATATATATATATATATATATAATATATATACTTTATATACCCTCTATTCCAAATTTTTAACTCTCTTACATCATTCCTTACGTCAACAATGCTCCAGTCAATCTAAACATTCAAAGGTACATAAATTAACATTAAGCTAAAAGTAAGTAAAATTGTTTAAAACATAATTAAAAACTACATTTTAAAATTCCCTATCGTTCCGGTACGTGGAAAAAAAATTGACTCGAGGTCAAAGGCCAAAAAAATGGGATTTCTTCAAAACGATAAGTTTTATCGTAAAATTACCCCAAACAAAAATTGTAGGTCATAAAATTGTCTATAAAAAAGGTATTTATAATTTTTTTTCTAAAAGCCATCATTCCTGATATATAACGATTCAAAAAGTTGTAAGCGTCATAGTACGCATAAGTACGTCACGTATATACATATCCGTAGCTGTAATAAGCGTAAAAATACTTTTTTATCGGTGATTGAAACTTAAATTTAAAATATAAAATATAAATAAGTATAACTTTGAATATATCAGATAAAATATAACCCAGTCCCCTGATTTATACGCTAGTGTATGGACGGAGCTCCTAAAAAAATACCTGCTTAAATAAGTATTGATATTCATGTTTTGTTAAAAACACTCAAAATAAAAAACAACTGCAATTAGTTTGTCTTCCTTCAACCTCAGTTGCTGCTTCCCAACATCTTTTTCGGGTATATTTCCAAGTTCAAGTGTGGCTTGGTTATCAGCTAGACCCAAAAGATTGGGGTTGGAAGTTGGTCGATAATACATTGAAACCAACTCACACTTTACACCCACCTGCGCCGGAAAAACTGCGAAACACAATTTTTTGCAACTGTAAAAAGGGATGGTGCTAGATGTGGTTGCAAAAAAGTTGGACTGTTTTGTTCTCTGGCATTCACTAACACCCAGGACAAAACAGAAGAAAAAGATTAAAAAGAAGAAGATTAAAAAGAAGAACAACAAGAAGAAGCAATTGAAAATTATGAATCGGACGAATACATTTTTTTACTGTTTTTTTTAATTTCCTTCGCTTTTATCAATTCCAACCCTTGCGAATTATTATGCAATAGTTTCCAATTAAACAGAATCACAATAAACCTGTGAAATAGGTCTACTGGGAAAATCAGGTTAAAAAAAATGCGCTAAGTACACTACCTCAGAGGTGGCGTGGAAACGTGTGCATACAATGACGCTTACAACTTTTTAAATCGTTATATCTCAAGAACGGTGACTGAAAGAAAAAAAATATAAATACCTTTTTTATAGGCAATTTTATGATCCACAATTTTTGTAAAAAGTAATTTTACGATAAAACTTATCGTTTTGAAGAAAATCGCTGAAAACCCATTTTTTTTTACCTTTGACCTCGAGTGAATTTTTTTCCACGTACCGAAACGATGGGAAACTTTAAAATGTTATTTTCAATTATGTTTTAAACAATTTTACTTACTTTTAGCTTGATGTAAATTTATTTACCTTCATCCTTATTTTTTGGTCTAATTTGACCGGACTACATTGTTAACCAACATTTATTATTGCCACAGCCTTTTTGTAAGCCCCACTTCTTACAGATTATTAAAAATTGTTTTAAAATTTACGATACTACGTTAAAGTAGAAAGCTTAAATATAATATAATAATATGTTGTAAAGAGTACTATTTTAAGACCCTTTTTAAGTAGTCAGACAAATCCAATGGGCCAAACGGAGACCTGGTTTTATCTTTTAGGACTGTCTTCACGCTTAGAGTTATTGCAAATTGTAGGGTACATATTATAATTGTCTGCACTATAAGGTTTTGTATAACTTCAAAATATGTTAAAACAAAAAATTAAAGTCCTGAATTATTGTTAATAATAATGCATCCGTAGCTTGATCCACTACCATGCAAACTAATTAATTACATCTTGTTTGGATTCCAACGCTTCTATCTCTTACTAGTTGTCCATCATGAATCGGTAATGATTACGATACATAATTGACAAACATGCACTTGTTATCTTTGCAATTAACCAAATCAAACTACAAATAGTTAGAATTAAAGCTTTTATCAGATAACTTCTATATTATTTTAAATTAATTTGTCAAAGGATAATTTATATTTAATTTAAAATTAAACTGTATTTAATGATGCAAATTTTATATTCTTCTCTATAAGTAATAAATAATTAATTAAAGAATTCGGTAAATAATTTTATTTTTATGTTATAATTAAGCCTTAAATTGTTAAAAAAAGTCTTTATCTGTATTTGTATGTACGGGTGATTTAATGCACTACCATGAAATTAAATATACCTTGTTTGGGTAATATCCTTAATGTTTACGATTGTATGTATAATTTAGTGCGTATAGTAAGCCATCAATGATTGATGCTTACATTAACAAACTCATGCAATTATCTTAGCAATTTTCTATATTACCCCAGAAATCATCACACTTACAGAGCTAAAAGCATTACAACTTCAAATATAAAACTATGGTGAGACAACGGCATCTACGTTATAAGCTGCTAGCTACCCATATTAAAAATGCTTGATCAACATAAGCCACTTCGACTAAATTCCAATATTTTAATTCCGATGACAGAGGAGTGAATAGAATACTAATCGGAGGTAATCTGGATATTAAAACACTTTGGATTTTCAGTCAATGGATAAGTGCCATTTTGTATGTTTATTTAAAGTCTAGAATACTATAATATGTTTATTTTCGTTTGACAAAAACACCTTGCCAAAAAATGTATTGCATTGTTTCAAAAAGTCAGTAACCAAGGTTGCTACAGGATTTTCTGTTAAAATGAATTACCGAAGCAAAAAAAAATATTGAAACTCGCACAAAGTGTGTCGTCACAAGCCTTTTTGGTGTGACGTCAAATTTAAATGGCCAGACATAAATCATAATTACTTCGTAACTATTTTTTTATAAGAAAAGATATTTGGAAAATAGTTTTGTAATAGACAAATTAAAATATTTAGAGTTTTGAGATCAAAATAAATTTCATGCAAGGCCCATCACACTATTACATTCTAGAATAACAAATTAAAGAAAACATTATATTTAGTTACGAATTAAATCTTGTTTTATATTAAGACTAATATTGTAAAAGAATTTTTGTCTTTTCGTAGCTTTAGAAACATAGTAATTGAGTAAAATTATTAACATGCATTGGTAGATTGTTCCACTAACATGCAAACCTATTTATGACACCTTGTTTGGGTAACAACTCCTTTATCTATTATACATTAATGATGACAGATGTTTACAATTAGGTAAATAAGCACTTATTACTCTAGTAATTATCTGAAACACCCCACAAATAATTAGAATTACATCACTTATTAGAGGGCGCTAATATTAAATTTCTTGTTAAATAATTAAATATTTCAAATTAAGCTATTTTATAATTAAAATTTTAAATTCTTCTCTACCTTTAACAAAACACACTCGATTAAACAGCTTGATAATTTATATAACGTTATACATTGTAACTTGTTATTTTAAAATAATTCACAACGAGAATTAAATATTACTTAAATATTTTTTAAATATTTAAATCTACTGTTCAGGATGCCAATTTTTGACACTTTTGTGGGATATTTCCGTTATTAACAAAGATAGAAGGATGGGTGTTTCGCGACACTGTGATACTTTTTTACCAACCGAAAGATTCCGGTGTCAAATTTGTCATGGATGTCTTAGTTTGTGCACTACAGGGTGAAATTGAAATTCCTGCATTTTTAGGCATAGCTTGTATCTCCCTTGTGCGTTAACTTATCAAAAAGGTAAAAACTGCTCTTAATAGAGTTTTTTACGTAGAGTCCAGAGGCGTACTCAGTTTTTCTCTAGAAAGTTTATTTTAGGAGATATTAACTAAACTTGTGTTTTTTTAAAATTAAAAACCCTGTATATTTGGATGTCATTTAATTTGTCTTATCTTTAGCTTTTCAAAAATATATAATAGTATGTATTTATTTTTAAAACTAACTGGGATAACAACTATGGCATGAATTTGGCATGTTTTCTATAGCAGGCTATGCATAGATCTCTGAAAACAAAAGAACATTTCAAGGCAACGACAAGAGCATATGTCAATTAATGTTAATATAAGTTTTTATTTTAAGACTAACTGAATTAACAACAATTTACCCTACTTAATCAATAATAATATAGGCCATGCCTGGCGCTGATAAAACAATAGCAAAATAATACATACTTATAAATATAAACATTTACTTGCCATGATAATATTTAATTAAATTTGGTTTTTCTTTTTTCACAAACACTTTAACACTGCAAATTAGAATTATCTTGACTACAGGATCTATTTATAGACTAAACATAAATATAATAGTAACAATGAATACAAAGTGACTGAGGGGACTAATGATAAAAAAGTAAATAAGAAAATAAACATTTCGGTAGTTTGGTCCTCTCAGCTTAGGTGTTATCAAATAGAGGAATTATTCAAAATGCCTACCGTTCGCCCTAACCCAGAACTGGCACTTTTTGGTTATACGGCGTAGTGCATTTAATAATATTACTGCCTCCCTCTGTAAATTTTGAATTGCACGCGTAATGGCTTCACGTAGTTCTTTCCGGGTATGATGGTTATTTTTATAAACTAGATTTTCTGTGTTCATCTTGTAGGTCCATTAGTTCCTATTCATTTTTGAGGAAGCATATTATCTTGAAATGGGCGTACTATTACTCCATTATGAGCAGGCGCGCCATCCTGCTGAAAGTAAATATTATTTAATTGTGCCAACGGACCGTTATCATCCAACAGCTCGGGAATAACATCATGCTATATATTTAAGTAGCGGTCAGCTGAAAGGCTTTCTTCATAAATCCTATAAGAGAGTTTTGAACCTAAAATAAAACATGCCACGCTGAACACAAACCTTCCCTGCTGCTCACGCTCAAAAATATTGTGGGGATTTTGTTGTTGCCAGTTTCTTGAATTATGCCTATTGAAAATGAAGGCACTGGAAAAATAGGCCTCATCGAACCATATTACTGATCTGGCAAAATTAATATTAATTCTAGTTTGCTCAGCGTCTCCAGGGTGTAAATGTTGAACAATGTGTGTTTTATACGGTTTATATTTATCTTTTTTCAAAATGGTTTGAGCGTCACGAAGGGGTTGTTTCTACACAAGCCAAAACATTTATCTCATCATTTTCTTTATTATATGATTTGGGCCTTGGCTTCGTAAATCCTCCATAATTAATTAAATTATTTTTAATAATAGCGAACCTATCAAGGAAAGGTTGCTGTCTCTCCGGATATCTATAATAAACGTAAAGAAGTAATTAATTAGTCACCAATACATATTCACGAATTTAAGGCCGTATACCTGTTAAAATACACTTCTGCTGTCAGACGCTGGATTTTCATTTGACTGTATGAAGCAAACTAGCATATCATACTTTTCAAAGTTCTAATAAGATCTTCTTTCAGCCATTTTTTAAATAAAAATCTTAACTACCAAACTAAGCACTCGAAAGAAAAACACATTACGATTTAATGACATAGGCTCTTATCATTGCTTGAAATGTTCTTTTGTTTTCAGAGATCTATGCATAGCCTACTATAGAAAACATGCCAAATTCAAGACAATAGTTGTTATTTTAGTTATTTTTAAAAATAAATACATACTATTATAAATTTTTGAAAAGTTAAAGATAAGACAAATTAAATGACATCCAAATATACAGGGTGTTCCATTTAAAAAAACACAAGTTTAGTTAATATCTCCTAAAATAAACTTTCTAGAAAAAACTGAGTTCGCCCCTGGACTCTACGTAGAAAAATCTATTAAGAGCAGTTTTTACCTTTTTGATAAGTTAACGCACAACGGAGATAGAAGCTATGCCTAAAAATGCAGGAAATTCAATTTCACCCTGTAGTGCAAAAACTAAGACAGCCATGACAAATTTGACACCGGAATCTTTCGTTTGATGAAAAAGTAGCACAGTGTCGCGATAACTCCATCCTTCTATCTTTGTTAATAACGGAAATATCCCACAAAAGTGTCGAAAATTGGACACCCTGTACAGACAGACTTATAAAATAATACTTTTATTTAGAAAAATTACAAAACTTACCAATTAAATAGCGCAATAGATAAACTATTTGTAAATCTTTATTACATATATAAAAAAACTATACAGGGTAAGGCCATAACTTAAGACAAAATGTAAATACATTTATTGTTTTAATTGTGTACCTTAATTATTATATTTTTATTAAATTCCGCCCATACTTATAGATAATTAAAGAAAAATGATTTTTTCGTAAAATCTATATCAAAGAATAATATTTTAATGGTTATTCCGAGGTCAAAATAATAACCTTGTAAGCAATTTCTCTGATTTCTGCGAAATTAGCGTTCGTAAAGCAGCTTCTGATTCATTGTGTACATGAAAGTTTGCAGACTCATTACAGTTTCTTTTGTAATTACACATTTTTAGGTTTAAAATAAAATTATTAACACTTTAGCTGACAAATCAAGACATTGGATCAAATTTGATGGTTGTAAATAACTAAAGATATCTTGAAATAAATAGCTGTCTTATGTAATTTCAATACTATATTAGGAGGGATAAAATTATAAAATAAATTTTAAAAAAGTATGAGTGCCTATAACAAACTTTTTTAAAACCCGTATTAAAAATAATTATAAAATTTTTACATTGATTTTTTAATCTTTACAATTAAAGTAATTCCTTTTAATGGGTTTTTGTCTGGGTATTTTTTTTAAACCCCTTAGAACGTAGATTTATATATATTTTTTTATCGTAAAATTATTAAAAAAATTAGTTATCCTATTAATCCAATTTTTAAATTTTTGGTAGTACCAAGAACAAAATTTTAATTTGTTAAAAAAAGAACTACCTAATAAATTGTAGTGTATACCGCTTTCCGTAAGATCAGCGTAGTTAACCGCCCGTGAACACCGTGTACCGTTGGGTGCGGAATTAATATTTTTCTTCTTCTTTTTCCTGGGAACAATCTATATTTACTAACGGAGGCAGCGCAGCCTCTTGGGCTTTTTGTGCCTAATCTCCCATTATCTTTTATACCAATCCTCCCATTAGCCTTGTTCCTTCTACAAGTCTGCATAACCCTAAGAGTGGTTGGTTGATATATCCCTATTGACTCATTTTCGGTTACCCAAATAATGCCTGTCTTTTCTGATTCAACGCTTTACATTCGCACAGGATATGGTAGGCTGTTTCTTTCCCGTCGTCGCACATTCCGCAACTTAGGTCCCCATTGTATGAGCCTATCTTGTGTAGGTGTCCTCTTATCGGGCCCCGTTAGCAGTCCCACTGTGATACGAAGTCTTTTCCTACTTTGTCTGAGTAGTTCTTCCTTCGTTTCTTTGGATGGGCCCCTTATGAAGCTTTTTCCATGTCTTATTCTACTTTAAGGGAAGTTCTGGTACAAAGTATGGTGTGAATGATCCCTGTATAGCTAGCTAATTCGCTTTTTCGTTGCCATCTATTCCCGAATGTCCTGCTACCCACAGGAGAGTTATCCTGTTGGAATTCATGTTAAGCTGTAGATTTCGTCTAGATGACATTACCCAGAAGTTAAAGGGGGTAGTTCAGAGGAAGTAGTATTTGTACAACGTGTGAAAATATTTGCATGTTTTGATATTTGGACAATATTGACGGAACTGGGGAAAAATAAATAAATATCTGAAAACCCGGCAGCCACTGTAATTACCATCATGGGCTCTCATAAAGGTGAAAAAAGCATAATTATTAAATAATTAACAGTAAATGCATCCCGAAAAAATTTCATACATTTGATATGTGCGAAAACGACGTCTGCCCTTAGGTATCTGGCCCCTTTACACTCTGTTACGTCACATCACATCCTGCTCCCCGCGCTCCGTCTTTAGTCACACAGTTTGCGGCGTAGGGCGTCTTGTAATTAAACATTATTATTTTATCGTATTTTATTTGTTATCATTTTCTATAATATAAATGCCATTTGCAAATGGGTAGGTAGGTAGGTAGGTATAAAGTGAGTGGATTTTTTACCTCCTCCACTTCGACCGCTCGGTCTATTGTGGCTCACACCTTTTTATATTTCTCCTAATAGGATCAGACTTCTAATGAATCCGATACCAGATTGGGAGAGAGTTTTTACATCTCCTCTTACTCGTGTCGCTACCGGACACGAGCACAATATGTGTTCTGATGTGTTCTGGTGTCCCTGTCTCCTGGAGAGTATGACGAGCAAACGATTATATCCGTTATGCCCTCCTCTCCCGGTCTTTACTCTGATACTCTGAAAGGTCGCCCTGTATCTCAGAGGCACCCTTGGAGACACCTATTTAAAGCACAGGATGTCATTTACTCATCAGCACGGTATGCTTACACCTTGAGTTAAGCCTTGTGTTTATCTTAGCTTCGGATCCCGTTCCATACGCTAGCCAAAAGGGTTGCCGATAACCAGCAACTCTAGCGCATGTTCCAAAAGATCCTACTGGGCCCAACCACGACAACGACGGGTGAACACAGCGGTTGGGTTGCAAATGGGTAAGTACTTAATTCTCATACAACTTTTTTTTCTTTTTACAACCCCTCAGTAAATAATGTTTTAGAAATACTATTATTTTCTATTTTTTTTGTAATTAAAAGCCTAATCAAAAACACCTATATTTACAAAATGACGATTTTTCTATATAAACTTTTATCCCTATTTTAACCTTTACCCGAAAGGGTTGTAATTCCAAAAAAATATATCATAACAGATCATTTTTAATCGTAATCAATAGCCTACATACCAGTTTTTTTATATTTCTATATCCAGAAGTAACAAAGCTCAGGAGCCTAATAACCAACTCCCATATTAACAACTTTAAAATGTAACGATTTTTTAATACATT
Source organism: Listronotus oregonensis (assembly GCA_019359885.1). Lineage (NCBI taxonomy): Eukaryota > Metazoa > Arthropoda > Insecta > Coleoptera > Curculionidae > Listronotus > Listronotus oregonensis. The sequence continues at coordinate 16,876 of JAHBCN010005913.1, read as the reverse complement.
TCATGCCGATTTTAAACTCCCAAGGGATGTAATTTCAAAAATGTTAAAACAGATAATTTTTAATTGTAATTAATAACCTTCATAACAATTTCCATACTTCTGAATCCAGAATTGACGAAGTTCCACACAAAGTCTAATTACAACTTCATAAGTTACAATTTGTCTGTAAATATAACTTTCATCCCCATTTCAACCCCCCAACAGATGTAATCTAAAAAAATATTAAAACAGATTATTTTTAGTCATAATCAGAAGCCTAAATACCAATTTTCATACTTCTTAGTCCAAAACTGATAAAGTTCAATAAAAACTTTTACCCCCATTCTCCCCCTTTAGGGAGTGGGTTTCCTAAAATTCTTTTCTAGTCTATGTTCATCAAGGATAATATAGGAGTAAAAGAATTTTTTAAATCGGTCCAGTACTTTTGGAGCCTATTCAATGCAAACAAACAATTAAATCTTTTCCCCTTATAATATAAGTATAGATAGTATAGATGATATTTTTTTGGGTATTTTCTTTTGTCACTAATGAACCATTTCTTATGCATTTACTTGTTTTTCTGTAAATAGACATGAATGGAATAAATTATAACCGTTCCGTTTGTGTATCTCCCATTTCCCTAAACTCTATAATGAATTTAGTAACGTCAGACCTAATCATACCTTATCCTTCCTATCTTGTCTTCCGAGACAGCAAGGCGTTTCAGCCAATTAAGATATACTTGTATACGTCTAAGTATGAAAGGCGGGAAACGCGGCCAAAGAAAATATAAAGGGGACCACAAAATCCCTTAAATTATGTATTTGATATTAAAACTGTAATGAGGTAATGTTGAAAAACGTAGCACGTTATCGCTTTTAAAATTTAATTTCTGTTATCAAAAGTGATATTAAAATTATTTATATTGTCTACAACTTTTTATTGTATTTACTTGGATTCGGGCAATTTTATGTTCTAGAACAGTGGTTCCCAAACTTTATTCTATGGCGCCCCCCTGTTGAAATTAAGAAATGGTCGCTCCCCCTAATTCCCCCGACTAAACAGAAACGTTTCTTTTACTAAAAAAGAGGTATTTATTTACAAACATAACATTTGAACACTAATCTAATTTAATGCGAAGTATGGTGCTGCATTTCCTTAACAAGGTCGGAAATTCTTGGTTTTATTTTGAAAGTGCGCAACGTAGGTCAATAGCAACATCAAGCAGGCTCCGTTTTTTTGTTTTAATTTACATTAATATAGAAAATTCTTTTACACATAGGTAGGTTGTCGAGAATGGTATGTAAAATTTCAAAGTCATTTCCGCGATTAGAGAATAGATGAAAATATATTTTATCCAAAATATAGTAATCACCAAATTTTCAAAGTCATTTTTCGCCACTGAGTCGCATTTTCAATCGATTGCATCTTCTTGCATTTCTTATGGAAGGACGTTTATATCAAAATTATAAGGATTTTAGGCAAATTTATGTTTATCATTGTCATTTAAAATTTGAAAAATATTGTTGGAATTTATCGAAAACACTTTCTAGAATAGATATAATGAATGTTCTAATCTCTTTATTTTTAGCAGTGTCGTCACTATTCTCTGTTAATGAAGCCAATTTCGGAAAGGAAAAAAGTTTGGTGTTTGAGCTTGCAGACGACATTTCCATATATAAATTTTATTATTTTTTAAAATTAATTTTTGTTATTTTAAAGATAAAAATTTGTATAAATTTTTCTGAGCTCTCGCGCCTCCCTTAATGTTGCTTTGCGCCTCCCCGGAGGGGCGCGCCCCCAGTTTGGGAACCACTGTTCTAGAAAGTCCTTCAAATTAAAGTCCCACATTTTTCATTGTGTCCAGCTTGGTATACATTTGCGTAATTTTGACGGTTTCAAATTTATTAAACAAGGAATATTGCACAACGTAAAATTTCAAGTTTAAGGAGTATCGCAGCTTAGGCTACATCTACATTGGATCCTTATTTCTCCCGATCCGATGTAGACCGATTTTCTTATCCGTGCCTACATTGGTTCAGTTAATGCCCGACCACCGGCAATGAGTTCTGATAAAGATTTTATGTATTGCTGTTGTTAGAAAACAACGTTTTTAAAAAATGTAAAAGAAAACGTATATGGGTACATAAATGTAACGACGACAGATCTTCAGAGAGTGTTTAATAAAACTTTTGAAAATTTTCGTAAATACCCTGATAAATTCAAGGAGTACCACCGGATGAGTAAGGAAACATTTTATTATATTCTTGAAGGATTAAAAGACAACATAACTGGACAATCTAACTTCAGAGAATGTATTAGCACCGAAGAAAAATAGCCATTTTTTGTTCTGTCGGATTGGAAAATCGGAATAAAACCAAACACGTTTGGTAGGAAGAAGCCACCAGTCCGATGTCGGGCGAAATCGGTCATTGTCGGTTCGGGCTTCCTATTCCAGTGTAGGCACTACGCATTAAAACTTTGAGTTTGTTTTCAATCCGACATCGTCCGACGGTCGCTCGACGTCGGATCGAGGGATATACGGATCCAATGTAGGTGTAGCCTTAGGCTACATCTACATTGGATCCGCATTTCTCCCGATCCGATGTAGACCGATTTTCTTATCCGACGTCGCCCGACGTGAGTGCCTACATGGTTCAGTTAACGCCCGACCACCGACCACCGGCAATGAGTTCTGATGAAGATTTTATGTGTTGGCTGTTGTTAAAGAACAACGTTCTTAAAAATCTAAAAGAAAACGTATATGGGGACATAAATTCAACGACGACAAATATTCAGGAGAGTTTAATAAAACTTTCCAAACTTTACTTAAATACCCTGATAAATTCAAGGAGTACCACCGGATGAGTTAGGAAACATTTTATTATATTCTTGAGGGAATAAAAGACAACATAACTGAGCAATTTAACTTCAAAAAATGTATCAACCATGAAGAAAAATAGCCATTTTTTGTTCTGTCGGATTGGAAAATCGGAATGAAACCAAACACGTTTGGTAGGGAGAAGCCGTCAGTCTGATGTCGGGCGTAATCGGTCATTGTCAGTACGGGCTTAATCTTCAGTGTAGGCACGACGCATTAAAACTTTAAGTTTGTGCTCAATCTGACATCTAAGCTTAAGTTGACTATGTTTTGTAAAAATACTTTTTGCATTAAAGCAAATTTTATTATTTTTTAAGTTTATTTTTGTTAATATGGACTAAATAATTTACGGATATGGACCCCCAAATTTTTAGGAATATGTTTTAAATCACTCATTATATAACCATTATTTGCCAAATTTAACAAAACATCTTTTATAAAATTCTACAAATGTACTGGAGGACTAATTATATCAGCCAGTTTATATCATCCTGTATAAAACAAAGTTTTAATATATATTAACGTACAAACAATGCTTTTAAAAAGAAATTCTTAAAAAAACAACACAATCCAATACTTTGGTTTAGACAGCATGTGCTTGTGCGGTAGCGTAATTGCCAACTAAGAAATGTTTTTCTTTAAAAAAAATGTAATCAAACCCGCTGCTTTCTCATGTAATTGCATCTTCTTTTTCTATTTTTGCTTTAATGTTACCTATTTTCTAATCTTTACAAAAAATCAACAAGAAGATTACCGGGGATTCGGTCCTTATGCAGGCTATTAAAATTTACGTAAAAACTTTTTAATTATGCCTAGATTTTGGATTTGTTTTCCTTTTTAGGGCTAAAATATAAAGGAAAAACAATTAGTTACATAGGTTAGACATTTTTAAATATTTTAAAACTTTTTGCTAACGTCTCGAGTAAAGATGATTTATATCACTGGTTACAGGATACTCATTCAAAAAAAAAGTATTTCATTCCACTGCTTATTTAAAAGAATTTGTGTTAATTTGCTAGCTGTAGGTTTTAAAAATATTTTAAAACGTTGTAACCCATGTAATATAATGTTTCTTCTGTCTCCATACCGTCGTAGCTTTAAAAAAGTAAATAAACTTTTATAGTCCGATCAAATTGGACAAAAAATTAAAAGTAAAGGTACATAAACTTACATCAAGCTGAAAGCAAGTAAAACTGTTTAAAACATAATTAAAAATTCCTTGTCTTTCCGGTACGTGAAAAAAAATTGACTCGAGAATAAAGGAAAAAAATGGGGTTTTCGGAATTTTCTTTAAAACGGTGGGTTTTATTGAAAAATTATCTTAAACAAAAATTGTAGACCATAAAATTATCTATAAGAAAGGTATCAATAATTTTTCCTAAAAGCCACCGTTTCAGAGATATAACGATTCAAAGAGTTGTAAGCGTCATTTTATGTACACGTTCCCACGCTATCTCTGAGGTAGTGTACTAGCGCGTTTTTTTTTTAACGTGGCTTCCCCAGTAGGGCTATTCCACAGGTATGTTGTGATTCCGTTTATTTGGAAACCATTGCAGAATAACAGATATTCGTAAGGGTTGGAATTGATAAAAGCGATGGAAATTAAAAAAGAGTAAAAAAAAATATTCGTCCAATTTATAACATTTAATAACTTCTTCCTGCTGTTTTTCTTCTTGACCTTTTTCTTCTTTTTTTTCTTGATCTTCTTCTTCTCTTTTATCCTGGGTGGACTTTTGGGTCCAGCTGATAACCAAGCCACACTTGAACTTGCTAATATACCCGAAAAAGAATTTGATGAGCAGCAACTGACGTGACGTTGGAGGAAGACAAAAATATTTTAACTTATATTACAGCTACAGAGATGTATATACGTGACGTACTTATGCATACAATGACGGTTACAACTTTTTGAATCGTTATATCTCAGGAAAGGTGGCTTTAAGGAAAAAAAAATATTGATACCTTTTTTATAGATAATTTTATGATTTACAATTTTTCTTTTAGGTTATTCTACGAAAAAACTTACCGTTTAAAAAAAAATCGCAAAAAAACACATTTTTTTGACCTTTGACTTTGAGTTAATTTTTTTTACATACCGGAACGATGAGGAATTTTGAAAGGTTATTTTTAATTATGTTTTAATCAACTGTACTCACTTTCAGCTTCATAAAAATTTATGTACCTTTGAATGTCTATATTGACCATAGTATTATATTTCGGTTGTATCGTTAACGAAACTAAAGGATAATGGCTTTTTAACATATTAAATATTTAGAACCGCGGCACCCACAGTCCCTAGAAAAAAGCTTGCATGCTTTCGTAGGTTTTCAAAAAGACAAAAAAAAGGTATGTATCCATACGCAAAGCGAAACGCCGAATTGGGTTAAAAGCACGAAATTTGGCAAACTTGTTTAAAAGAAAATTATAAGAGATTTAGCCCATTTAGCCAGGCTGTACGACCCTCAAGACTCCCATTCTCGTCATTTTTTTTTAAATGGCGGGCGGGAATTTTTTCAATTTCCAAATATAATTTATCTAGGCATGATTATAGTCTTTATTATATAATTTAAGGTCAGGGAATTAACAAAAAAATATTTTCAAAACCATATGACCTTCAGTAACTTTGAAAATTACAGTTTAAATTAATTAATTTGAAAATAATCTTAATATGACATGTGTCAAATCGCTAATAGAGGGGGTTAAACATCAAAAATGGTTGCTTCGCATAACATAAAAATTAAAATGTCTTATTAAAGACAAAAAGATTATTTTATGACAGGTCAGCGGTGACTGGTTGGGTAGTGCTAAGGTACCATCGTGCCGAAAAAAAAACTGGGATATTAAAATTTAGGTAGGGAATTGTCTCCTGGTCTATTACAGTAAATCGCATTCCTTGGGTATGGTATGCATATTTACGCATTATGAATTTTCGAGTCTTAACATATTTACACATATTTAAATAATAATATTGATACAAAACATTTTTATTTTTCGATATTTATTTTTATTTTGAACACATTTTATAAATAAACCAAAACGAACTAATATTATCTTTTTTGATGAAATGAAATAAAAAATTATTAATACTTAGTAAGCGCACTGTTGTTATCAATTACAGGTTGCAAACGTCGTGGCATACTTAAAATTAAGTTTCTGGTATATTCTTCGGTTATTTGGTCCCATGCGTCATCTACCTTTAGGCGTAATTCATTCTGATTTCTAGGCCTAAAATTATCTTTATACATATATTTTGCCATTTTACCCCAAACGTTTTTAATTGGGTTGATATCAGGGCTTTTCGAGGGCCACGGCAAAACTTAAATTAGTCTTTCGTCTAGATAGGTTTGAACTATACGGGCTGTATGTATAGGAGCATTATCATGTTGGAAAATAAAATCTTGCCCATAGACTACACCAACCGATGGCATCATAACATTGTTCAGGATATTGCAATATCCTAAGGCATCAAGCCTTCCCCGCACTATTTGACAATCGCCTGGTCCTCTAAAACTAATCCAGGCCCAAACGTTTATACTAAAACGTCCACTTTGATTAGTCTTATGTTATATCTGCTATTTGAAGGCCTGTAAACGCGAATTTTGCCATTATTGCACGATTGAAAGGTTTTTTCATCAGAAAATATTACCGTTTCCCATATGTTGTTTTGGTGTGCATATTGATGGGCAAATACTAATTTCTCTGTTTGTTTGCTTCAGTCAAAAATATTTTATTTGTTGCGCAGCAAGCTTTTAATCTCCGAATTTTTTTATCCTACTACGAGCTGTATTAGTTAAATGCGTGTCTTCTTTCTTGAATGTCGTTTGAAATTTTTGATCGACCAGAACCAGGATTCTTACAATAGCTCCATATTCTGCAATTTTTGCCTTAGCTAAGGAAACAGTATTTTTACTAATTCTCAATTCTTCTGCGATTCTTTTTATAGGAACTCCATCCATCACACGAGTATTTATTATCGCTTTTTGTTAAGGAGATAATGCGGGCATTTTGAAAGAACGATTTTGTTGACGCGGCTGTCACAAAATTAAATTAACTTTGACAACATCAAAATATATTATTCTAATAGACCAAGATATTTAGGAGTGACGGCCATTAAATCTTGGGCAAAAAATTTGTCAAATTTTAACTTTTCTGACAATTTTTGTAAATCGCTCTTTAACCTTGCTTTACTTTTAATTACCAAAAATAAAGCAAAAGGTAAAAGAAAATATTTTTTTTTTTTATAAAAACTAACAAATTAATTAATTCATGTATGTAATAAATTCAAACAAACTTAAATGTTCTTTCACACAAACTAAATATTTTATTGCGGTCCCGTTTTTTTCTAAAACAGGGTTTAGCCTTCCAGGCATCGAATGGACCAAAGCCCGGGCGTAGTCCGGATTTCCTCGTAACTCATTCCACGCCATTAAAATTTTATCCTTAAGCTCGTTTACATTTTGCTGCCTAAACTCATTTTCCCAATTAATTAAACTAATAAACTCCAAACATTTTCCATAACATTTAAATTCGGACTACGTGCGGGCCACGGTAATACCCTGATACGCTGCTCTTCCATCCATTCATTGACTTGCCGGGCCGTATGAACGGGACACTTATCTTACTGAAAGATAAAATTTTTGTTCGAAAATCGATTCAGTACAGAAGGAAGCATGATATTCTGTGGTAGATCTATATATACCTCCGCATTGAACCTTCCTTCGATAAAATAACATACACCAAGTACTTGTGCACTCAGCCACCCCCAAACATTTACCAAAAATCGCCCACTACTTCTGTCCTTTTGAGTATATTTTTCATCAAATTGTGTTTCTTGAGGCCTGTATACCTTAAGTATCTCATTGTGGCACGACTGAAACACTTCTTCATTGGTAAATATTATATTTTCCTAAAAAATCGGAGGTTCCAAGTAAAAGTGTAGAGCAAATCCAATGCGTAGTTTTTTATTTGCATTTGTTAAAAACGGTTTTAGGACTGCTGGGTGGCAGCGCAATTCGGATATTTGCCTTATTCTTCGCCGTGCCGTACTAACCGATGCTCCTTTTTTGATCAAACTACAGATTTAAAGGGTTTGTTTCTTAAAACATTAACTAAATAATTGTTTTGCTCTTGATTCGATGGTTCATGGCGACCACTTTCAGCTCTTCTCTCAAAGGAGTGTGTTTCTTGCCAATTTTTTAACAAAATAAATAGTACTCTTTGGGATGTTAAGCTCTCTCGCCACATCCCTTTCTGGCCAACCTATCTGCTCAATATAATGAATAGTTAATGCTTTTTGATCCAAAGTTAAGATTGACATTTTAAAAATTATTTTTAAAGACTGACAACGGACACCTGTTTCTTTATTAGATTTTTCAACAGGTATTTATATTCAGTAGAAGGTGGCATAAGCCTATTTTACGAAAGGAAAAAATAATTGTCCAAGATTAAATGGCCGTTATTGTACATAAAGCTATGTCATTACCTTATTTTTTACAGAAATGTTTCAAAGTATCATATGAAGATTATAAAACCTCTTACCCAAAAAAATAAAATAAGGTTGTGCTATGGCCCCGTGGCACTGTGACACTACTCCACCAGCCGCCGCCTTAACAGATACTGCAAAGTATAGGTCAATTACCAAGGATCGTTGGTTTTGACATTCGCTCTTGCAATTAGTACATGCGGGTGTACAAGGTAGACCTGCTTCCGAGACAAACATCTGTTGGTCTTACATTGACCTTTACATCCACACTTCTCTAGTCCTTTTAGAGCTGACTAAATTTGTGGTAGGTAGCTTATTCCATTTTGGCTCCCAGCGGTTATTTATTAAAGTCTAATCCCATTCTTCAGGTTCTGGAACAGTTCTCGGGTGCAGGTAGCTTTGACCGCGATCTCAGCCTGAGGCCTTGCTTTGAGGGTTGACACATGGCTATTCGTCGTTCTCCACTACAAAACAGCACCTTTCTTAATTCATTAACTTTTTTAAGTTTGTTTTTTGCATTATATAGTTTAATAACAAAATTCTCTTAAATTTTGAATATATTTTGTGGTATATCTATGGTACTATCCATAAAAGATAAACAATGGAAGGCCAGGGTTGCCTCCGGATAATTTTCCCATGCTTTCCATGCTCTATTTTTTCCTTTCAATGCAAAAAAGAAAATAGTGTCGCACCTCGTAAAAGCGTGAAAGCCACGCAATGCTAACGATTTTTCAGGTCACAAATGATGCGCAATGTTATGAGCTGCAATATTTCCTTGTGATTTGCTAACCCCATATAGATACCATAATTACATTATTAAGCAAGAATTTCGGCTGCATAACGCTATATCCTTTAGCACTATTTTCATATTAAACTAGCAAAAGTCATTGTTTTTTTAAATTTAAATGGTAATTTTAAGAATTATTTAGGCATGCGCGTGCGGTTCCTGGAATTTGGGGAAGCGATGACACATGCTACTTGTTTCCTGGGGCAGCATGTATGACATTAGGTTCAAAAATATACCAGATCCTTAATACATACTGCCCAGAAAACAAGTCATATTTGTCATTGCTCTCTCAAATTTCATGTACCAACTTGCTACAATTAAATCATTTACTTTCCTGAACAACCATCTGGAATTGGTTGAAATGTGGAAGGTTGGAAGTAGGGATTTGATTGTATATTATTTTACTTTCATAAAAGATTGATTGGTAGGTCAACGTAGTTTTTGAATGGGTATATAATAAGGGTAAGGTGCCAAATATTTTCATGTGTTAATAAAAAAGGAATACGCCGTTTTAAAACATCAAGTTTTTTTAACACGTCCTTTAAACAACAACCCGCCGATATTTGTTTACCAAATTCCCATAATGTTCCCCTAACTTTCATTTGTTGTTTATTAAAATATCACAGGCCCACAAAAAAAGTGGTGCGTGCTGGGTGTCCAACTAGAATTTCTGAAGTAATTTTTTCCGCTAAATACAACTAAAGTCAAAATTGGGGGTCAAACAGCAAATAATGGAAAAAAGGCGTAATTTCAGATATTAACAATATCTTAAAAACTATAAAAGATACACGAAACTTTATATGACCTAAACTATGTATTTTTAAAATAACTTTTATTAAAGTTATATAACATTTGTGTCTAAATGCAGTATTTTTCGAGTCATAACCAAAAAACCGAATTTTCAGAATTCTTTTAAGGTATACCTCTGGGAATCATTTTAAAAATTATTTTTTCTTATTTTTGAATTTTTCCTGAAAATTTTGAGTGATTTGGGATTCAAATAAATAAAATTAAAAACAAAAATCACATTAATTTAAAAAAAAATTCTTCTACTTTGGACTGAAATTTTTTGTCCAAATTACATTTTTGTTTATATTTCCTTTATTATTTATCTTATTTAAAATGTATATAGAACTTTTTCATAGACAATTTAAAAAGCTTTTTTTTGTTCTATGAATTTTTTTGTATCTCTTATAGTTTATATAGTCGTATTTCAAACATTCCGCGACAGCAGGTTTCTGCCGGTAAATGTACCGTGTCGTTTTTTTGAGATTTTTTCGATTATTTGCTTTTTCACCCCCAATTTTGAGTTCGGATTTGTGTTCAGCGGAAAAAATACGCCAGAAAATCTTAGTCCGACACCCAGCACAAGCCACTTTTTTTTGTGGACCTGTGTATTTATAAACTAAGGAACATATCAATTCTCTGCAAAGTTCAATTATTGCAGACAAATCTAACACTAACAAAAATAAATATAATAAGATAACACAAAAACAGCTTCATTTATTCATTTTACGTCTGCGTGATTCTTAGCAAGGGTAATCTTGAAGGCAGGGCACTTTGCATATTTATCAAGATTAGATTTATATGGCATAAATTATTTTCACCTTGATTGTGCACCTAAAAAAGTTTAGTCGGTTAGAAAAAACGTGATGTAACTTCAGAACAGCGAAAAACGGCAAAGCGAATATAGGTCAATATTAATTTAAACCAAGCTTTCGAGCTTTTTGCACACGTGATATTTTATTAAATGTCATTTATTATTCAGTGCAATTATTTTGCTAGCTAATAATATTTTAAACTCACAAATATATATTTTATGTAGATTAAAAACACATCATATTTTTCTTTGTAATTGTTTATGAGTATTAGTGGCGTATACAAAATTATTCATTAATATATCTTGAGACAAATTCCAAAATCCGCCATTTTGAATACGTCAATTCAAGTTTACAAATTTTCACCCAATATTCTTAATTTTAAATTTTAAAAACCTTTATTCTTGACAAAGGGTTTTAAAAGGAAAATTTTTAAAATTTTTAAAATTTTTACCAAATTTTAAAAATAAATCTTTTAATTTTTAAAATTAGAAAAAAATTTAAAAATTTTTTAAACTTAAAAAAAAAACCCCCCCAAATTGGATTTTTAGAAAAATTTTTTTTTCAGCCAAAAAAAAAATGAAAAATTTTTTGAAATAATTGATTTAAAGGAAAATTTAAGTAATTTTGTTTATTTTAATTTAAATTTTTGTTTTTTTTAAAATAAATTTTAAAGGGCTTTAATTATTTTTTTAGGTTTAAAATTTAAAATTTAAAATTTAATTTTATTTTAAAAAAAATTTTCTACTTAAAATTTTCAAAATTCAATTCTTTATAGTGCAAATTGGGTTTTGATTTTTTAAATAGGGTTCTTATTGTGGCTCACACCTTTATATTTCTCCAAAGTCCAGACTTCAAATAACTGATGATCCTGTTGGAAGAGAATCTTTCATCCCCGTCATCAAGGTGTCATTGCCGAGGATTGCGAATCTAGTCGTGCATTGCTGTCACGAACACAGTAGTTTCTGCCGATTCATCCTCCATGCACATGCGGCATTCGGCGTTTCCGCTAGGCCGATCTTGTGCATGTGGTATTTCAATCTGCAGTTGTACATTCCTCAGAGTTTTAGGTTTCCGGTAGAGTTACGGACATTTTTCGGGGAAAAGGATTGAGTGTCTGAGACCCGGTCCATGAAAGTACCAAAGATTTTCTTTTGTGCCCAAAACTGATATAAACTGCTTGGCCTTTATAAGATATACCGATGACCGTTCCGGCCCTGTGAATTTGTCCCCGGTTTGTTTTTCCCGGGCCCTGTAATTTGACCCCTTTTGGCAAGGAGTTGCGGATTCATTACCCTCTAGGCCGGTGTGTCCAGGTATCCACAGTAGTGAAACCTTATTGTTTTGACCCAGTTTGGTCAGCGCATCCTTGCAGTGCCAGACGGTTTTCGAATTGCACCGGCTGGATTCAAGAACCTTAAGAGCTGCTTGATTATCGGAGAATATTTTAATTGTCTTACCTTATATATGGTATGGTTAAATATTGATTAATTTAATTTTTTTGTTTTATTTTGTTGGTGGTATTTTCATTATAAAATTTGTGGATACGGTTTTTAAAAATGGAGTTAATAAGCTTTGTTAAGTAGCTGTTTATAATAAGCGCTTCTTTAGCTTTTTCTATAGCGTCTTTTCGGAATTCAGAATTGGAAAGATATATAGCGCGATCAGCTAAACCTATTATAACATTTTTTTTTTTTTGGAATAACAGGTGTTGGGCATTAAAGTTCAAATATCTACCAGACCATGTGCTTTTTGTGTACCATGACGTTTTTATGTTGCGATCTTTATTATGCAATGTAAGATTCAAAAAATGTATTTTGTTTTCTTTTTCGAGTTCTGCTGTAAAGATCAATTGATTGTGATAGCTGTTAAAACTGTCAATTAGGTAATTTATTTTCTTACTTGGAATAGCTAATATGCAATCATTGACGTATCTATAAAAAAAAGGAAATATTAAAATTCAGTTTTTTTATTACTGTTTCTTCAAGGTCCTTGAGAACAATTTGTGCAATTACGCTTGAAATTGAGGTACCCATAGCACATCCTTTGATTTGTCTGTAAATTTTGTCTTTAAATAAAAAGTATGTTGAGTTAAGTATTTGTGTTATTGCTTTTAAATCGTCTAATAGAATATCGGTGTATTGTTTTATTGGATCCAATTTTTTTGAAATTACATTTTTAGCTAAATTAGAATAAAATGTTTGTATACATGGAAACTACATCTAGTGATACGAGAAAAAAAAAAAAATATATATATATATATATATATATATATATATATATATATATATATATATATATATAAAAATATATATATATATATATATATATATATATATATTTTTTTTTTTTTTTTTTTTTTTTTTTTTCCGTGAAGTTCGATGCAATTAAAATATTTGTAGAAGAATATTGTTAAGGTAAAAAAAAATTAGCTGATCATGGTTTTTAAACACATAGAAACATAGATAATATTGAAAAACTTGGGATTTGACGATAAAATCTGATCAAAAAAAATACAACTAGTGAATTAGCTTTTAATTTTTTTGGGTTTCCAAAAAAATCAACATTTTAATCCAGTTTTAAAATAAAAATCCTTACCAAAGTGTATTCTTTGAGGACAATAGCATCTGGTATATATTTGGTGTGAGCCCCATGTCTTACTTTCTAGATAAAAATAATTAAAATCTTAGATTTTGTCTTTTCTATATTAAACTACGAGATATTACATGTTTATACTTAATTTAAGTGCCCAGCACTGTATTGCTTGCCTAGTTTTACTTTATAAATGTTACTAAACTTTTTTATGCAAACCAAATTAATATAAAGTTCATTAAGTGTATAAATTAGATTACTGTTAATTAAAAGTCTTGGCATTCATGCGACATGTTGTGGTATGCGACTCATTTTGCTGCATAATGATTCATCACATTTAAAATGCACAGAACAAAGCACTATTTCTGCTTTGTTAAAGTACATATTTGTCATTCTTATTTCAAGTTTTAATTGGGCTTTGCATTTAACGAAAAAAAAATTGAGTCAGTTACAAATAGTTAGCAGCGAATTTAAATAGAAAAATTTAAATGGGCTTATAACAACGGTTAATAATAACTGATCTTTATTTAGTAACAAAATATAAAATTTTAACTACACTTTTTTTTTTAAAGTAAGCTTTTTTATTAATTTATATTTTTGGTAAAAATAAATAATGCCTAAAATAAATTACAACATCTTTATAAACATTGAATAATGGAAAATCAATGGCCCAATATACTTTTTCATTTAATTATTCAACTGCCCATTAACACAATATATGTTGGTGCCAACATCGGCCCTTATTGCGTTTGGCACACCGGCCCATCGACACTTATCAGTCAGTTTACCAATACTTCTACATACTGGCCCTATGATATATTTATGTGGGCCCCCCCTTTAAAAAAAACCATTGGGGTGTTAACGATATAGTAACTAATTTTAAAAGATGTTTCATTTAGGGCCACTGTTGGAAAATCATTGGGATATTAGCTAAATAGTAACTAATATTTACCGTATTTCATTTAGGCTTACTTTGGGGAACAAACTGGAAAACCAAATAAAATAAAAATGTAAAAATTTTGTTTTTTTTTAAAAAAAAATATGAATAAAAAAAAAAATACTATAATATATTGCCTTAAGCACAACAAATCAAACGAGGCATTAAAAAAAACAATGTGGTTTGCAGATGAATTTAAAATGTCATAAGATAGTCTAACTACAAAAATACAGAATTAACATAACAGCTAATAATAATAAAATATAATAATAAAAAAGATTAAAAAAAGTATAAAATATCACCATAATATACTTTTTTTTTTAAAACCCAAAAAAAAACACAAAAACTGCCGAAAAACGGTACAAACTTTCCGATCACGTCATCCCTAATCATTAAAAAAAATTACCCAAGCTTCTGAAAAAGTTAGGTTATGATGGCCCCCCTTACTTTTAGTTGTCGGTTTAGGAAAGGGGGCAAACAAACACGATCTAACGTACGCTTAGTAACGAATAAATGCGGGGCCAATGCTTAATTAATAACGTTGGATTTAAAAATCGTTAAATTAATGGCCCCACTGTGGATATATCATTATTTTTTTTTTTCTGTCGAACCTTTAAAAAACCAATGGTGATAGACACAGTCAATTAAAAGGCGCTGACATTAGTGGGTCATCATATTACCTTTAGAAAATCGACAAACGCTGTTTATAGGGATTATTTATTAATAAACCCTTTTTCCTGTTATCTACATATTTGCATATTTTTTTAATGAAAAAAAATTTTTTTTTTTCCAGTATAGATCGTACGCGAGGGTAATTCATGAGGAAATGAAAATTACTTCGGGGGATGTAGTCAGGGCCCAAAAAAATTTAAAGTAAAAGTCTATACAAATATGGGTCCGCAAGGCCTTCGTTTCCGAAATACAGGGTGTTAAAGTTTTTATTTAATTTTCCTATTTTTTTAATAAAATCGAGAAAAAAATTATGAAACCTAGCTTTTGTTTTGCTGAACATAATTTAAGAACAATAATTTTATTGAAAACTAAAATACACATTGTTTAATTATACATTTTGTTTTATTATTTTTTTAAATTTTGCTGTAATAAAATCAGATGCGTCGTATTTTTTAAAAATCCAATATCTTGAAAACGGTTGCTTATATCAACTT
Source organism: Listronotus oregonensis (assembly GCA_019359885.1). Classification (NCBI taxonomy): domain Eukaryota; kingdom Metazoa; phylum Arthropoda; class Insecta; order Coleoptera; family Curculionidae; genus Listronotus; species Listronotus oregonensis. Next base: position 1,454 of record JAHBCN010005913.1, on the reverse strand, counting down.
TTAACAGGTATATTGACGTAAAAATGATAAAAGAATTATTTAATTTACTTAAAAATGTAATACAGGGCCGTACCAAAAAGTTGTGATTGTTCAAAATAGTACAAAAACGATAGATTTTATTTAAAAAACAGGAAAATTAAATAAAAACTTTAACACCCTGTATTTTAAAATAGAAGGCCAACGGACCCATATTTATTAAAACTTTTATGTTTATTTTTGGACCCTGATTACGTACCTTAAGTTTTTCCTCATAAATCATCCTGTATAAATATATTCTATAGTTTTGTGGCTGATTTATGTTTCAATAAATTCTCGTTGGGTCACTTGACTTGTTTCTAAAGAATGGAATCACTTTGATCCTAGTCCCGGGGTAAGGTAATACTTACTAAGTTGCTTAGTTTGGCCGCTGGGCGGCGCTAAAGTGACAATTTTAAAATCGTTTTTCTGGATTAATTCTAAAACTGCTCATACTATTTTGCCGAAATTTGGTATAAGGCAAAAAACCCATGTCATAACTATGATTATGATTACATGGCATATTTTAATTAACTGCCAGCAATATGATACATTTCAACGCAATGTTCTTTTTAAAACTACAAACTCAACTGAAACCATACCAATGTAATCTAGTAACTTTATCCATTTCCTAAATCGCGGACTTTTAAACAATAAGAACAAATATTATTAATTTATTTATTGCATGTTTTTAAAATTTTTTTTTAAGAGATTCCAAAATTCAGAATATTTACAAATAAAATTTTTTTGGGGGCAAAAAACAAAAAAAAAAGTTTTTTGGGATGATCCCTGCGCCCAATAATGGTTTTAAATACGCCATAATATTTATATATGGTTTCTTACCTTTTTACAAAAAGGTCAAAATTTTATTAAATTATGTTTTTTTTTTAGATAAGAAAACAAAACAATGCAACAAAACAAAACTATAAACCACTATAAAAAAATTTTATATCTTTTTTAATTAACTTTGTTTTTAAATTATAAATTAATCGGAAAATCGACTAAAAAAAAATAATCACACAATTGATTTTAAAAAAAAAAACAATTAATTAATAGGTTGATTAATCTATAAAATTGGGGGAAAAACATAATTATCGATTTATAACTTAAACAAAGTTAATCAATTTTTTTTTCCCACTTCAAGGGAAACTATTACTTTTTTTGTAACTTAAGTATTCAAATTAGGTGAATTCTCCATATTTAAAATTTTAAAATTTCTAGAGTGTAAAGATGTCATATTATTTTCAGTGCAAAAATTTTAAAAAATTAAATTTTTTTTTGGTTAGATTTATTTTTTTTATTAATTTTTTTAAAATTTTTAAACTTTTTGGTAACTAATAAAAAATTTTTTTAAAAACTAAATTTGGGGTTTAAGAAAAAAATTAACCAAAAAAAAATTTTTATTTGAACCCCCCTTTTTAAAAAAAAAAACAAAAAAA